>JAMPIV010020149.1:0-126948 GCA_024509875.1 Oreohelix idahoensis | reverse complement strand
GAAATTTTCTGTAAATGGTTTTGTAAATTCATCCTTCATCAACATCACACCATTTCATAATATACAAAAGATCACTATACATTTAATAAATTGTACAGAACCTGGTACGTTTCATATGTTATTTTGTGAATAATGTTCGGCGTGACTGTTTGTCAGACATTATTGTGTCTGTATTCATATCATAAGAATAAGCATAAAATGTAATGTTCACAGTAACATGGTGATAGTAACAGTATATTGGCAGTGATTACTGCAGATAAAGAAAAGCATGTTTATGCAACATGGACTGTTGACATTTATGCTGATCTGCTTGTCGTAACGCTGTATTGTGAGTTATAATTGTAGATTGATTCAGTTTCCTATTAAGTTGCGCATGTCGTTAGAATTAGGGTTGGGTTTAGGAATACTAACCCTAAACTTAATCCTAACCCTAGTGAAATGGGTCACTTAACTGGCTGCTACATCGATAGACATTTGGACGATATTGGACATACGCTCCACTATTCTTCATTTGGATTTTTTTAAAATTATTAATCAAATCAAATTTAGTGAAACCAATTAATCAATCAGACAATTTTACAAATTGGTTTAATCCCAGTTCACCATATATATGCCATCTTTGTCACAAATAAGGTCAGGATTAGGGGTAAGAGGTTGAAATGAAGAACTGTGTCTGATATCGCTCATAACGTCTAGGCCTATCGATCTGGCATTCAATTAAGTCACCCTGTTGAAATGAAGAACAGTGGGCCGTGTGTTCGATACGACTTCAACAAAAGAATTAAGAGACGCAGTAATACGGGGTAAAGGTTAGAATTAGGAATCCTAAAGCTAACCTTAATCCTAACCGTAACGATGTGGGCGACTTATTTAGATGGCATCGAAGAACACGTCTCACGCTTTTCATTTCAACCATGTCGTTTAGGATTCCTAAACCTAACTTTTATTACTGAGTCTCTGAATTCCTAAGGCCGTATAGATAGATGTTGGTGGCTTAAATGGCCGACGGATTGTTAAGACATTTCGATGAAATCTGACACACCTCCCACTGTTTATGAAAATTACCACTGAAAACCAATTAGCCTACGAAAAACTTTACCTAGCGTTTGAATATAACGTTCAGAATCGATCACTGTGTTAATGGGGTTCTGAGGTGCTGAAGAAATAGGCAGTTGAGTGGAAATCGATGCTTCCTCGGGTAAGGGCTCCCATGGATCATTGTTCCGTTTGCTTTCCATAGTAGATGGTTCGTCTGATATCTCCACCATTTTGAAAAAGCAGAGTGGTTTTCCTTGGGAAATCTGTATTCTGGGTTGCGTTGCGTAGGCAAAAATGTGTGAGACGCTATTCCAGCTTTGACGCGTTAAACAGACGCTAAACTCCGCCTCCCGCAAGTTTTGTTGCAAAAGAGCGTTGATCGCAGTTCCCGCAACTTTCGAGTTTAGCGGCTGCGGAAGGAGGCGAGGTAGAGACATACCATTCGTCCTCATTTATGCGGACACGTCCTCATTTTGGGTGTAATAAACAAATATTTAAAAAATATTTTAAACACAGGCTTTTAAATGCAATAAAAAGCCACAAATAATTTTTCACGGAGCTTGCAGTCAAAAAATGTACCATCAAATTGACAAAAAGCGTGGGGCGCTTAAGCGCTTATCATATATTTTATCCATAAGTGTTTAATGAAGTATAAAGCAGAAGTTAATTTCATGTAGAATCAGAGCCCCAGGCTTTTTGTCAATTTGATGTTACATTTTTTTACCGCAAGCTATAAACCGTGAAAAATTATTTGTGGCTTTTTAGTGCATTAAAAGCCTGTTTTAAAATATATTTTTTTCTTCTTTTTAGTGTTATTTTGTTGTTGTTTGTACATTTAAGTCAAATGTAATCAATCCGCTAATGACATTATCAGTTTGCGATAAACGAGTCCAGAGCATAGGAGGCGGATTTCATTATTCAGTATATTACACGGAAAGTTAATATTTTTTTTTAAATTTTGATAAGAGTTGTAAATTACATTTTTAAATGTAGTTTTCAGTTGCGTGTATGTCTGTGCACGCGCATGCGATAGTGTGTGTGTGGAGGGGGGGGGGGGGGGGGGAGAAGTTTCAATATTTCTCTCAAGAAGGACAATCTTGTTGGAAAGAATACACCTAGATTATTTGCAGTTATCGCCAATTTCACTGATGAAACAATAAATAAAAATTAATATTAATTTTAATGTTATTCATTTTATTATTTTTACGACTGCTTATTGTATCGTCATCGTGAATACACAACTATGCCAAGTTTCAGGGCTATTGCTCATCTGGAAGTGATCGAAAAATCGATTGCAAGATTTGAAGGTGACATAATTTGCAAGTTAAAGAAAAGCCTGTAAAAATTACTGTCTGCACACATTTTTGTGAATTCCCTGTTTTGTCCGCATTTCCAGTGATTGGACGTTTTTTTTTTTTTTTTTTCACTCTGGCGGTACCCCACGTAAAAATGGGAGATTTTCTCTATTGGTAACAGCGTAGCGTTAAATTTAGAATTCAGAAGTTGGCTACCCGACCAATTGAGTGACGTTTCCACTTCCGATATTACTTTTCAAAATCATTTTTCGATAGCCCAAAAATCGACCAAATGAATAAAAAAAATAGCCCGAAATAGCCCAAGTCGCCGATATTTTTCTTTTAAAAATTCAGAGTGGCGACGCTAGTAACTATCATTACTTATTCTACTTTGACCTTTGACACAACTAACCTCAATCTACATCAATCGACTGAAATTTTAATGTTATTCTTGTTGTTCATTGAGTAAGTAATACTATAATCTGAATGATTATACTTACTTAGTCGTTCCCCTTCTACCGTGAGGTGTAGAGTTTGGAAGAGAGAGCGCCAGACTATCCTATAGGCTGTCTTCCTCCTGGCCTGGTTCCCTTCTACATGTAGTCCTCGGTTCTTCAAAGATTGTCTAATGTTGTCCTCCCAGCGGACTCTGGGTCGTCCTGGGGGTCTGGATCCCTGGCTCTTTGTTTCCCATGCTTGTCGTGGTAGCCGATCTTCTCCCATTCTGCAGACATGGCCAAACCATCTTAGTTGGGACTGTTCTACTTGGTTCTGCAGGGGGTGGGATTTTAGGCTTTGACGTATCGTCTGGTTGCGGACCATGTCTCTTCTTGTTACTTTAACTACCTTTCTCAGATACCTCATTTCTGAGGTTTGGATCTGGCTTTTCTGGGTTGTAGTCATTGCCCATGACTCGCATCCATGTGTCAATACTGGGACATAGGTGGAGCGGTATACAGCCATCTTCGTTTTCTTACCAACCTCTCTCTTGTTGAGGAATCCTCGATTTATGGCCTGAAAAAGTCTCCCAGCTGCTGCTTTTCGAGTGGTCAACTTTTCTTTGATGCCTCCCTTTCGGTCTAAATAGTTCCGAGGTATTTAAAGTGGTCGACCTGCTCCAGGACCTGTTCTCCCAGCTTAATCTGATGTCTTCTTTCTTCTCGTGATATCACCATGGATTTTGTTTTAGAGCTGCTTATGACCATCTCTCTCTTCTCCAGCTTTTCCTTCCAGACTTGCAGGTTGGATTAGGAGATGTTCCTCTGATTTAGCAATCAGGGCAACATCATCAGCAAATGTCAGCTCTGAAATACAGACCTGTCTCATCTTCCAGTACCCCACTAAATACTTTCTTGTTCTCTCCTTACATGCCTTGATGACATCGTCCATGAGGAGTATGAAAAGATAAGGTGACAGGATATCACCTTGTCTAACACCAGTGATGGTCCTGAACTCTTCTGACTTATGGTTTGCTGTACTCACATAATTTCTGCAAGACTTGTAGAAGCTCTGTATAGCATGAATAAGAGGTGCTGGAATGTTCTTCCTTGCCAAACAGTCCCAAAGTTTGCTCCAGGGGACCCTGTCAAACACCTTTTTCCAGATCTATGAAACAAAGATGGATCTCACTCTTATACTCAAGTGCCTTTTCACTCAGCTGTCTGAGTGTGAAGATTAGGTCTTGAGTACTTCGGTTTGCTCTGAATCCGCACTGGACCTCGTCCAATTGTGGCTCAGCTAGGCGTCGGAGTCTCTGCTCTAGGATTCTAGAGTAGATTTTACCAGGGACACTGAGAAGGGATATGCCTCTATGGTTTCCACATTGTCGATTGTCACCCTTTTTGAAAATTGGTGTTATGATGGCTATCTTCCAATCCAATGGTATGGTCTTTATGTCATCTTCACCACCATTGGTTTTCTCTTCTGTGCTAGTAGTTATCATTTCTGATGCTTGACCTTGCTCACCATCCAGGAGTTCTGAGAAATATTCTTTCCATCTTTCCATTACTTTCTTCGGGACAGTAAGCAATTTGCCTTGCTTGTCCTTTATAAATTTGAGAGGGCATTGTTTTTCCTTCCTCATGTTCTTTAGGATCTTATAGAACAATTTCTGGTTTTCTTGAGCATCTTTTTCTAGCTTTTCTCCAAATTATTCCCAGGACTTCTGTTTTGCTGCTAGCACCTTTTTCTTTGCTTCTGTTCTGAGTGTCACATATTCTCTATATTTCTCCATTTGTCCTGTTGTGTTTTAGCTCCTAAGTATTGTTTCCATGCCATTTTCTTCCTTCTTATTTTCTCTTTGACTGTCCACCAAGGTGTCCGCTTTCTCTTGTTCCCAAGTCGGACTTCACCACATGCTTCTGCAGCAGCTGTCTTTATGATGTCCTTAAATTTAAGCCAGAGGGTTTCCAAGTCATCAGGTTGTTCTTCTGTGTTGTTCACCGCTGCAGCAATAAGCCCCTGATATCTGGTCTTAATTTCTGGCTCTCTCAGCTTGTAGGTCTTAATGCTCATTTCTCCCGTTCGTTTACTTAGTTTCTTGCGTGATGTTGGGCAGTTCCTAGGCCGAGCAACTCTTTCAGTTGTTCTTTTGATTGTAAGCAGGTAGTGATCACTTCCAATCTCTGGCCCCCTCCAGACTCTAGCATCCCGGACATATTTGAATGAGCTCTTCCTAACAATGGCATAGTCGATCACTGACTTCTCATTCTTTGTTGGTTCACATCTAGTGTATGCATGTATGCGCTTATGGGGGAACTTTGTGTTTGTAATGATCACAAACTGCTCACTACAGAATCTAAGGAGTCGCTTTCCATTGTCATTGACAGTATCTTCTCCATATCTTCCGATAACTCCACCCCATCTAGCATGGTCATTTCCAACTCTGGCATTGAAATCTCCGAGCATGATAATTTCATCTAGGCAGTCATCCACTGTCCTTTGAAGCAGCTTGAAGAATTCCTCCTTGGCCTCTGCTCTCTCATCCTCATTTGGCCCATACACTATGACCAGGTTGACTATGGTTTCTCCTTCTTTTAGTTTTACAACCATAATGCGCTCCGAGACAAAGTTCCATCCCTTGATACTATCTTTTTGGTTTTGGCCACAATGCAACCCACGCTTCCTTTAGCTCTTTCAGATGTGGGTACACCACTGTAGAGCAGCGTGTTGCCATCGAGATCCATGACTCCTTGTCCTATTTCTTTGTTTCCGTTATAGCCAGGATTTCTAGTTTTGCTTTCCTTGTCTCTTCCACCAGTTCTTCTTCTTTCCCGTTTATACTTCTTGTGTTCCAAGTTCCATAAGTCGTAGTCCGTTCCAGTTCGTCGCCTTTAGAATCAGTTCGGTTTTCTCTCTTGTAGTTTTCGTAATCATGATTTAAAGCAAACAGGTGATTGGCCTGTTGTGCCTTTGCATGGTGGAGGGATAAGTCTATCTACTTGCTCTATACTTTCCAAAATAGTTATACAGCTGTTAGAAAAGTCACTCCATATTTTAAATATTTATAGCCTCACATGTCTGTTCGATATGCATACAACTATTTTCAAAATAAGGAGCAAAAACTGTCATTATATTTGTAATTTCCACGACCACAAAAAAAAAAAATCTAAATTGGCGAAAAAAAATATTAATAAAAATAACGTTACAAGAGAGAGAAAACAGAAATAGCTGCCCGCTATCAGGTAAAGTGTTGAATACGATGGATCTCAGGTAAAGTGTTGAACACGATGGATCTCAGGTAAAGTGTTGAACACGATGGATCTCAGGTAAAGTGTTGAACACGATGGATCTCAGGTAAAGTGTTGAACACGATGGATCTTACAATGAGCTGTAATGTTAGTGACACAACATTTTCTAGACTAAAATAACAGTTCATTGTTTTTATTTCGACGTTTGTTCCAGATAACTTAGTTGGATAGGAGTGAAGACAAACAATGAAAAAATAGGCAGTCACTTTTCAATCATATTGCACAATAAGAATAATCAGCTTGAAGACAAATGACGACCACTGTGCTAAGCGCAACATCACTATTCATAAAATCCACATATATTTTCTCTTTGTCAACACCTGTATTTTTTTTTCTTCAAATTTAATTTAATTTATTTATTATTTTGGAAAAGGGACGAAAATTGGGGGGGGGGGGGGGGGGGGGGAGAGGGGGGGGGGGGGGCGAACTCGATGTTTTTCTCAGAATTATAACTGGTAACACTGAGCTTAATTAACGGAATAGCAAACATTTATTACGTGAATCATTCTGAAACATCACAATGTAATATTATTCAAGAGGACTGCTAAGAACCACTGCTACAAAAATTGTGGATACTTTGCAGCATATAAAAGATGCACTGCCCAGAGCTTAGATAATTTCATTGTAGAGAAACTTTACATTTTGGCTCGGAAGTAATTACTACATTTAAAAAATGAAACTTGATGTATGAAATGTTTTCCAGGTAAGTAAAAAATTGTGAATAATAACTCAAGAAACAAAATGCAGAAAATAGGGACATTGCAAAAACCTGAAGAGCCCTATACACAACCTCACACGAGTCGCCACTTACGACACGCCTGGGGTAAAAGTAATCCTATTCTTTGTCTCATTAGAGACCCTAGGGAACAACAAGAGAGAAGTGCATGTGAAATAAGGCGACATTTTATCTGAGATTAGATTCTTTATTGCTTCAACATTCGGGTCTTGGGTAGTCATAACCGACTGACACACTTTCTCGTGGTTTCTTGGTCAATAATTTAGTTACAGTATAATTTAAAAAAACTAAATTGTTTCATCTGAGTTCCATTTCCCTCTTTTTAAAACCCACATTGATATATTGTGTCGATGAGGTCTCACAAGGCATTTAATAAGGAGTAGATAACCACGAAGTCATTTGGTTACTGTAATTTTGTGTTTATTTCCCATAGATCATGAAGAGAAAGAAATAAATGTTCAGCCCGTTCGCGATTTCAAATGCGGAGGAAAAAAAAAATTGTACATGTTTCGTACCGTTTTGTTCATTCGTCTGTCGTAATAAAGGGCTAAATAACTACTGGACAATTATTTTTTATTTTATTTAAAACATTGACAAAAGTTTGTTGACCAGTTTCAAATTTGATCTAAGACGGATAAGTTTATACGGTGTGTGCTTCGGCTTCAATATCAAGGCAGGGTCATATTGTTTCAAAGTTGATCCGCCAGTTTTTTTTTTTTTTTTTAATAGTTTCAAATAGCGATTTGGGCTAGCTATTTTAAGAAATCATCGTGACTTCATGCATCATGAGGTTACATTGTCGGCTTAACTCTGTGTTCTCACTGTTATGTTTGTTGCGGACTGACATCGGATCCTGCTATATTTCTTTTCACAATTGTAATATCAAATAACTACTACTGATAAATCAGGAGATTGAAAGCACCTGTATGTTGTTATAAAAGGGTACATATTTCTTCTTGTTCTCAGTCCGTAATGTTCTGTCTTTTCCTCCCCATGGTCGCCAGAGTTTTTAGGAAACTGGCTCATCGCCGAACATAACGTTTACCTAAGGACATTCTCATAAATGATTCATTTTGTTTTATATTTTATGCTGCGTTATGGTAGTTAACTTTCTTTGCCTTATATTATTGTTTAGAATTTTGGTGTTAATTAATTATTATTTTTCAAAATTTCTGCCTTTTATTATTCTTTCATAGCGTCTCTATATTTTTCATCTTTATTTCTTGTTTGTGACTGTGGCTGACGAAGGGTGTTCTCGAAACTTCCCGTGTTCCTAGTGTATTGTTCGTTTGTACAACCAGCTTCAATGCTACTTTTTTTTTCTTTTTTAAAAAAATACTTTCAGTCAGTAATTGAGTGGTTAACACGCCTCTTTTTCGACTCGAAGCTCTCACCCCACAAGGAACCAAGCTGCGACAGACCTGGCTAGTCGGCGGTATAATATGGCTAAAGTAAAGTGTATCCCTCCACTATGCATAACAGCACACGGTGGAAGTTATTTTACTTTTAATCAGTCAGTCAATCAATCACCCAATCAGTCATTCAATCACCCAACCAGTCATTCAATCACCCAACCAGTCATTCAATCTAAGACGAGGCTGGGATTATTTGGTAACAACAAGCACAAGAAAAACAGATTTTAAAAAGTAATGGAGATTAATTCTAACTAGCCTATTGAATGGTTCTGAAATATGGAAAACAGATGCTTGTGAAGAATAGAAGGATTGAAATGCTGTGACACAACACCAAAGTGAAATTGATGACATGCCTCATACACGTTCCAGTGGAACAAGAGATGAGAAGGCGCTGACGATGGATAGGAAACATTTGGAAGAAATGTTCATCTCATATGTTAAGTCAGTCCTATTGTATGGCTCTGAAACATGGAGAACAGTAAAAGCAACAACCAGAAATCTACAGACATTCATAATTGCGTACTTGCTTAGAATAGAAGGATTAAAATGGTACGACAAGATCACTAATGTGAAACTGATGACAAGAACCAGACAAGTGCCAGTGGAACAAGAGATGAGAAGAAGACGATGGAGTTAGATAGGACACACATTGAGAAAACCTGTGGATAGTATTACAAAGCAGTCCTTGTTCTGGAATCCCCAGGGAAAGAGAGGCAGAGGTAGACCAATAAACATAAAGAGACACAAAAATGGAGACAGAAGTGAACATGATGAGCAAAACATGGAAAGATCTTGAGCTGATGGCACATGACAGGAGGACTTGACCTTTGCTTGTTGAAGACCCATGCTCCTTGTGGAGCTAACGGATATTGATTGATTGACATTGAAGAAACCAGTTGACCAGTCCTAGTTCGGGAATCTCCAGGGTAAGAGAAATAGAGGGACAGCAACAACAACAACAACAACAACAAACATACAGACACTATGATATAATGATCAAAGTCTTTCATTCATAAAGTTTCAATCGACACTCATAATATTTCCATCGTTCGTATTTGCAAATTTGTGTTCTACAAATTGCATCAGACAAATGCCACGGGGGAGGGCGATTTCTGTCCCTCTCTCCTCTCCTTTTTACACGCTTTTTTTTTCAAATACATACTGCGATATTGTTAGATCTGAAACGCAGGACGCATGCTACTTCCATCATACATTTTTGAATTTGGTAACATAAAATTTAGGTGGAACATTAAAAATAAACTAGTATTAGTTAGCATTCTGAAACTTTCGACATTTTAAATTTTGAAAACTGCGTGAAAATAATTTACTGGCAAAACTTATTGTCAACATTTTTTTATAGTCCGATTTCATAGTATACAAGGTATAAACCGGTAAATTTTCTAGTCTTTTCACAAACGTCCTGAACGAAGGAGAGAACGACTCGAAATTTCTTCTCCGTAATAATTCGTCTTGTCTGCTTACCTGACCATCCCTGCTAGAGCATAGACAGATAATGTAATATTGACCGACAATCCGTTGGTAGACATTCTCGTAAACCAGAAGTTGGGCGCCTGTTTCACAGGGAAAACGGTCAGCAAAGGTTAATTATCGCTGATAAGACTAGAATGACATCTTATTCCAGATGGTAATACGATGAATTGTTGTTTGCACAAGGACGGGGTGATAATTATCAGTTTGACACACGTGAGCGGAAATGTTGTAATAGTTCCGGGCAGATGTAAGAAGTTGTATGTAATTATTGACGAGATTATTCGATTGTCACGATTGCCATATATGGAAGATGTGACCTTTACAATCACATGCAGAATTTTCCTATGAGGACATTGTTTGAATAGACTTTATCAAACCACGCATGACTGTAACTATTGGCCGTCATTCGAGATGTAAACATAACAACATTTCTTACTGGAGCCTGATCTAATAGTAAACAACAACGAGCGTGAGACGAATGTTGCAATATAACCTGACATTTTAGTCGGTGGAAAGCACTGTGAGATTCAACTTGTCAAGAGACAACCAGACCTGCCAGAGTTAAGAATAGAATCAGAATCCATTTATCGGACCGGACTTGTTTGAGCCTCTTGAGAACTTAAAAGCCCAGGAAAACTCTACCATTATTAGCGAGGAAAACCGGAATCTGAGTAACCTGAGACACGGAGTCAAAGTGGGAGCTTATTGTAAAGTAACAACACCCCAGAACACGTGTAAGAGGCATCTTCAACAAGTTACGTTAGCTATTTCTCTGTGCCAGCAGTCTGTCGGTGAACCCGAAGATTTGGGGTACGTTTTACATCTATATATAATTCTATGTTTTACATTATTAACATGTGAAAGAATATGTATTTATTGACATGTGAATATTAATATGTGAAAAGTGCTAGTGGATGTCCAATGCGTGCGAGGGTGACAACCTCAGCATATAGAATGATTTCATGAACCACCACTGCAAGGGCTGGTGACTGCTTTATGCGAGTTTCTTATAGAGAACTAAAAGCAAAGGTAGTCCCAAGTTCCACATGGAGCATGGAGATTACAGAATGATGTACATACTTATTATATTATTAACATTTTCAACCAGTGTAGATGTAAATGTAAACATATTCACTCTAAAAGTAATGAAAGTTTTCAACCTTTTCAACCAATGTAAAGGTAATATAAACCTATTCAACTTAAATGTAATGAATTTTTTTCCGCTCAGTGGGATTAATATTAATTCTCAACGAGGGTAACAGTTCTGAGATAGATGGGATGGTGAAATGAAACGTGGTGGGGGGGGGGGGGGGGGGGACATGAGTGTGTGTCAGGAAAACACAATACTCAAGAGGGTATTTGTTCTCTTCTTTTCTGACAATTAGTTGGTAGTACCAGTTAAGGGTACTATCTCTGGAACAAGTGAGGGTATAAGTGGCCTGAAGTCGGCACTTGACACCATCATCAGACGAGTCATAGAGACGCGAGACCAGCTAAGTAGTTACTACATAACACTTCTTGGAACGTGCTACAACTTTTTGTGTGTGACCAGTGACGAGTGTGAATCAGGCATCCATCTACAATGAACAAAACATCAGCTGGAGCAGAACAGACAAACTCATTGTTAGCTAAGTAGAAAAATAAAAACTGCCAAGTGAACTATCCAATTTTTAACGTCGTAACATCACCTAGTGATGAAAACGTTTTCTATAAGGAATTATTCTTTTTTTTATAACTGTTAAAACATAATTGATTATTAAATTTGTTACATGTGTAAAGACAAATATAAAGTTTATTTAATCATTATGAATGTAATACAACCAGATGTTTCAGACCATTTCTTAAATACACTTAAACAGGGCTATACAATAATAATAAGAGGAATTGCGCTGAATTAACTCAGCTGGGGGCTTGAACGAGCTAACGAATTATAAGAAAACCTTAACTTTCACAACAGTTGACGGCAGATACTAGAGTTAACATTTGCTCAACCTCATGCAGCACTGTTCTCACTTTTCTGAATATCTTGTGAATAGTCCCTTGAGGTAGAAGCATCATTATCCTTCTACCTACAACTCTGCCAAGAGTAATCTTGTGCGAAGGTAGACACTTTTGAAGAACCACATTAGTTACTTTTGAGTTTTGGCCACTGTTGGACCACTATTGCAATGTTAAGGGGAGGTAACCCGTGACACAAAGCATGAAGACGTTTATACTTTGAGCAATCAATTTGTAATAGTAGTTAGGGACATACATTTTTCGTCTCATGACCTGAATTTCTGTGAAGGTTCGCAGTGTCAAACTGTTTCTGTTACACTTTTCGCCGCAGTTGACTTTTTAGCCCAATTGGCATATTTATGTACAAGGGCAATCTGTTAAAAATTTGCTCACAAATGAGAAATGTACTGATAACTATAATGACATGCTATGATAACAAGATACTTGTGATACTACACTGTCGTTGAATGTATCATCAATATAGTGCCATTACTTGCAGTCATGTACATAACAGCTAAACATACACACGACTTGCTACTATACACAGTCACAAAACTACCAAAACAATCACTAAAAATAACTACATGATGGGCTAAGGCTTACGAATTTTTTAGTGTGTGTAATATCTGACAGGCATTGGGACTGGCAGCTTCTGCATAAGCGAGAACTACTGCCGTCAACAGAGAGAGAGAGAGAGAGAGAGAGAGAGAGAGAGAGAGAGAGAGAGAGAGAGAGAGAGAGAGGGAGGGTTTCCCTACTCCTCTCGATAGAGAGCTTGCAATCCAGACCACTGTGCATCCATGTATGTCATGGGATGTTCCAAAAATCTTGGTGGTTCTAAAGACATCTAAGTCTTCCACGATATCAAGCCATCCGTACTTATTGGCCCCGTCAGCCAAAGGTAAACAACAGTGCTCAGCGCAAATATTCAGATAGTACTGAGGCGAAATAAAGTCATTCACCAAAGCCAGAGTATCATTGGCTTAGTCAACCATCAATGACCAGATAATCTTGATGTCATATATTCTGTTTAAGAGTAGTTACTCCAAAGTGATAGGTTAATAGACTATGTCATACGTGCATATCTATTTTATTCGTCAGCAAGTAGAATATTTGCTAAGTCGTCCTCATTGTGTAGAGTAATTATTTGTGGGACTGAAGACTTTTCATCATGTTTGTCACCTGTTCAGTCTCAAGTTTAAGAGTAATTAAGTTGTTTATTAATTAGGCCTAAATCATTTTTTAACTTTTGTTGATTGCATCATTCTGCACCATCATTTATTTTCTGGTGTGATATACAATCATATATAGGTAAATAAATTTACATCTTAGTTTATCACTTGTTTATATCGTTTGTGCTTTGGGTGTTTAAATGTATCATTGTTTCTTTCGGCTAAACCGGAAGTGAGGGCTCTTCTATCTTTCGAGATCCCAGAGCGGAGCTGTCGGTGGAGATCAGAAAACCTGCTGAAACCTTCTTACTCTCAGTGAGGATTCGCCTTCTCTTATTCACTCTTGGTGTCCTAAGTAGGCCTTCATGCTTACGAGCCATTACCATAGGGAGGCCTACGAGATTTTTCCCACCTTTAACTTTGGCATTTCACAAAAACCAAATCACCTTGTCCCACACACACACACACACACACACACACACACGCACACACACATGGAGAAGAGAACTAGAGACAGAAATGAAATGGATGAGGAAGACATGGTTGAACCTTGAACTTGGTGACATGGGACATGGGACATGAGGGCTTGGCATGCGTATGTGGTAAGCCTATGCTCCTTGGTAAGCCTATGCTCCTTGGTAAGCCTATGCTCCTTGGTAAGCCTATGCTCCTTGGTAAGCTTATGCTCCTTGGTAAGCCTATGCTCCTTGGTAAGCCAAAATGTTCATGAATAAATACATATATCTTAACGCGGGAAGATATTTGATAAGAGCATCATTAAGATTAATGCAGAGGTTAGAGGTTTCTCGGTGGTGAAATGGGTCAAATGCCTGCTTTTCATGCAGGAAACCGCAGTTCACGCCCCAGCGAGGAATCCACCTGCGACAGACATGGCAAATCGACAATGTACACTTTATTACTAAAGTAAAATGGAGTAGACGTACTCAGTAATCACTTTGATTACGGAAACAACAACAAACGGATTGATTTGTCGTTGCCCTAAAGACACCATTAGGCGTGATGGGAACAACGGCTAAGAAAATCTATTCGTTGTTGCCCTTAAGACGCCACTAGGCGTAATGGCCACTGACTGCTTTGACGGTCGTTTGCTAAGGACGGAAGAAGAAGTACTCAGTAAGCTTAACAGTATAATGTAGAAGAGACTTTGACAGAGATTAGAAGGGGTCGCAGAGGGGTTGTAAGTGGGACACATTAAATGCCGGGAAGATGGGGGTGACTGATAATACAGTATTATCGTGGGAAGCCGGATAGGGCGATGGCGCGTCATTAAGACTAGAGGAGGGCGGCGGGAGGGAGGTTCATTAATACATTTAATGGTACGTGGTATTAAATCAAATCAGAAAATTTATTACCCTGGTCATAAAAGACAGGACCTGGACTAATCCCAGGTCTGATCCGCCTTCAGCATTGGGGTCACTGACCTCACAGGTCACTTCAGGTGACATGTCCGGAGCAGTCTTAAGGGTCACACAGGTTAATGTGGCTAATGATCCGAACAAGAGATCACAGAACTTGTGGCTATTTTCACACCCTCCTTCACCAGAAGGCCCGATGTTAGGCCCAAAGTAGTGATGCCAATATATTGATAGTGTAAAAAAGCGGTCTTAATTTAAGTGGACTATGCCCCATTAGTGGAGTAGACATATACAATATCAGCTGTGTAATGATGTCACTGTAATGAGCCAAGTGTCAAGCTTTCTAACGTTTGAGGCCGTGATGGGTTGTGGTTTATCAAGATTATATTGATTCTTTTTCTTTGTATGTCTGATCCCAATTTTAGCATAGCCCTTCAATTAGCTCATACCAAGCTCATACCAAGCTCACACCAAGCTCACACCAAGCTCATACCAAGCTATCCGCTACATTTTCATATTTCCATGTCTTCTTTAGCATTCTCATATCTATATTGCCTTCTTCGTCGTACACTTTCAGACATCAATTTGAATATTTTGAAGAAAGCAATGGTCAGCCTGACGTCATCGGTATCTCCATATAGTTTGTCCAGGAATGGAAATAAATCTGCTTTCTCTGTTCCTCACTTGTTGGGAACTTTTGCAGCAGATGTTGGGCTGTCATGTTATCGGTGACCAGTTACACAGTTCCTATATTTAGTTTGTTGAATAGATGATATCGCAGTCTGTTGGAGACTGTGCGGAGTTTGAAGAATATCACATGTTCACTTGAGCTGGTAATATACATCCTGGCTGCTCTGCTTCCCACGTGTTCTTGTATCTGCTCATGGCAACAACAACAAAATGAAAAAAAAAAAACACACACACACACACAAACTCTTCATAATAATAATTATCTCCAGTGCTCGAAATTACTGTATCTAGCTTTAGTTTATGGTCGATGTGGTAGCTAACAAAAAGGACAAATCCTTTTTAGGCACTTTACGACATGCCTGGTAAGGTGTTGATGTCTTCTTTGCTTCTCTATCACGTGACAGGAAGGCCACCTGTGAATGGTAAAAAAGGTCAAGGTAGTCCCATCACAGTTACTGCCGTAGCGGAGTGAAGTGTTAGAGACTTCACCATACTAGGTCCAGCATCGAGAGGTGGGGGTGACCCGTTCACTTCCTCGCTGCCTTTTCCTTCCCTAACTCCACGTCAGGTACCCATTTACAGCTGGGTAGACTTGAGATTGTCGGCACCGTGATTCGAACCCGGCACCTTTGCCGCGAGAGACCAGCGCTCTAACCACTCTGCCAGTCCGACCCATTGATAACAGGTCATGGTGGTCCCATAGCTGAATCTGTCGGAGCGGAGTGAAGTGTTACAGACTGCACCTATACTGGACCTCAGCTTTATGAGATAAGATGACCGGTTCCCTTCCTCGCTGTCTTTGGCTTCCCAAAATCCAGAGCAGCGTCAGGCCCATTTACAAGTAATACTGATAAGGGAAAGGTAGTTCCATATACGGTACTGTCGTAGGGAAGTGACATGTTTGAGACTTCTCTATACCAGGTCCACCTTTATACTCGCTGCCTTTACCATCCCTAACTCACAAGCAGAGACAAGTACACATTTATAGTTGGATAGACTGCAGTGTCGTAGATTTTTGATAGGAGAATTAAGACTTGGGTTGGTCCCTTCTGAATAGATTTGAATAAGTGATAGTCACAGTGAGAAGTAGTAATAGCAATAGATTTCCACGAGTGAGATGGTAGAATGTGATTAAGGGGCTGTCTCTGAGATCGAGAAATCTTCTCTCTCTCCCCTATCTTCTACGACAGCTTTCGAAGAGCCAGACAGTCTAACCACACACACACACACACACACATATATATATATATATATATATATATATATATATATATATATATATATATATATATATATATATATATATATATAACCACTCACGTGCACGCACATATATGATGACAGTTGGACGTACAGACGTGGGAAAACTATAACAAATGATTATATAAATATTCTAGAACGAGCTGACCAACACGCTGATTAATTTCAAGAGAAATTTTAATTATCATCTAAAATTTCTTCACGACACATAGAAATTACATCAAAGCATAAACAAATAGTCATAAAAAATCAAGGAATTGCTACAAGAAATGATAGACCCACAGTTAGATCTTATCCCTCGAGGTATGCCCACAGTCCTGTTGGAAGAAAGTGATAGCCCCAAGGAAACAAGGATACATAGGATTAGGTCTAATATTTCCCCTTTTTAAGGTATGGACAGACTTGATATCTCTGCTCTATTTTAAGGGAAATATGATTAGCAATACTTGCATACAGGAAGTTAAGATAGCAAAATGGGTGCCCAATTACAACAATAAAAAAATCGCTCCGTCCTGCATTCACTTTATTCATTCAGCCGAGCACACGTGCACATGTTCATACTCACAGCTTAGATAGCCACTTCTGGTAATACAATTTTTAGGACATTCACCTACAGACTCGTCAAGGGCAGTCTTTGACCAAGAAATCCCCAGTTCCAAAAAGACAGGATGAATTCTCTGCTTCCGGGAACGACTCCTTGGGTTTTCTTATTTTTCGGATGTCTGTTTAGGTCACATTAAAATTGTCCAGGCACGAAACATTAACAACGAGCACAGTGTCAATAGCTTAGGTTTCTAGAATTGAGGAATGTCAGATCGGTGTCTACTTTCAGGAAAGGACTATATTTGGTCACCACACCACTAGTCGAAACTCCGTCGGAATGTTACTGACGTTAATATGTTACTTGCCACAACGGCTAACATTTGTACATAGAGTTTGTGCAGAAAAATCTGATCTGGCTCAAAGGCCCAGTATAAAAACAGTTAGTCTTTAATAAAACCCGTTAGTGAGAGTTTTACTCTGTCTATTTATGAAGACACACGCACTGTCAGACAGGTGTTAACTTGTAAACCCACGTGGTTAAAAGATAAAAACTGTTTATGTTTCTCACAGGTATGTCTCTGTACTAAAACGCTGGCAAAGTTTGGGTACCACAGTTTCACTATATGTAAATGGAAAGAACACATATCAAATAACTATACATACTATAACTGATAATTTAAACTGCAAGCGTAGCTTGTCTTATAGTTTAACACTTCCCGTGGAATAGGTTATAGTTAAAATCAAACTTCCTGAATTAGGAATACCTACGCATTCCGTCAATACTCAAGATGTAGCAGTCATTTAATAAGTTAGTTTTAAAATATTCTCGACTGCGTATTAGCAGTTAAATTAAATCTATTATGGCTACATGATTTTAAGCTAGAAATTATAATTTTTTCCGCTTTCCGCTGTAACTCGTCGACTAGAGTGTCGTGAAAAATTCTAATCCACATATATAAATGAGAAAATGAATGTAAAGCCTGACGAAGTAATTCGATAGAAGGAAAGAAGAATGGCGAAAGACCAGTGCTTTCCCTAAATAGCGTACGCCTGTGTTATAGAACGTCATACTAGCTAAACAAGAAAACCCCTTTTTATGCTTCGTCTGCATAATTGTAACGCTTTCACGTTTACTAGTAAAGCTTACTGCATCAAATACACGCGTTTCTAAAAAAAGAAAACTGGTACTGTGTTTCTTAGAAAACCTTGAGATACGCACACTGCTTAATGACCCAGATTTAATATTACATTAATGTCATCATATGCCCTACGAAACGAAAAGACAGACGGGCTAAGAGAGAGAGAGAGAGATGTACGGAGGAACGCATGCATGCTACCGCGTCGTCTCGCGATGCCACCCCACGCGAAAGGCATGCAGGCTTGATTTTTTTCAAATAAACAGTGACAAAAAACACTACCAATACACGGTTAGGTTTTGAAAACATGTTTAATGCTTATTAGGAAACGTGACACAATACTGTTTTACGTTTGAAATCCTGATTTTATACTGACAGAACAGTCGAAAAGGCAGAACAGGTGGCGGTTCTAAGACAATAAATAAAAAAAAACAATTACACGACTATCCTAGATTAATACATATTTGTAACGAAGCCCCTTGGCCCCATTAAACTTATATATTTGGGTGCCTTAGGACTTGCTGACAAAGAATATGTTAGGTGTTATGCAAAAAGTCTAGTAATTAACAAATTATAGCCAAAATACTATAGTGGTGTTGTCTGACAACACAGGATCATATTTGCTCATAATGGCGTGTTTGAACACTGCTTTAGGGGAAATGAGGCCACCACGTTAGATACGATTTGATTGGCTAGAATAATATGTAAGGCGAAACATGATTAGTGTGATGAATTTACCGTGATCCAACGTTAAAATATCTCCAAATATAAGGATAAAAAGGTAGGGATGAAAATAATGCGTAAGATACTAGGAGACATGCTCGCCCATGCCCGCCTTTCCCACCACCATTTAACTAACTAGTTAGACGTGCAGACGAAATGGTTTACCCTTTTTGTAGACGGGAGGGAAACGGAGATCAAAAAAGGAAAAATATGACTGAACACGTGTTTGAATCTAGAGCGGCAAAAGAGACGCAATTGGTAGTAAAAGAAAAAAAATTCACGTCACTAGTTGACACAATGTAAGGAAACGGACAAAAAAGGACCTTAGCTCTTATTCGAAACAGTCATTTCTTGGACGTTTTACGATACTTGGTTTTATTTGAATTCAGCGGCAAACGCCGTGGAGAAGGTTCTCGAACAAATTTAAAAAAAAAATACCTTTGAGAAAAAATATGAATTTTCTTAATAATAGAGTTATGAATATAAAACCTAGCTAGTTTGATAGCCCGTCATAAGCAGAGAAATAATATACTTTAAATTATACAGACGGATAGATAACAAGGAAGATATTGACAAAAGACTGTATTGTTCATATCAGACTAGCGACTGTACTATCCATAATTTCACTAAAGTTTCAAATATTCGTCCTTGAGACACGCAAATGCAAAAATCAAGCTGTAACTAAAGAGAGGGGAAAGGTGGAGAATTGTGGCTAAAAATAACTTAGGAGGCAGATTTGTGTAGGGTATTGCATGTAGAACCAAGTGTGTTTTGTGAAAAACCAAGTAGAGACAGACGGACCAACAGACAATAATACATACTTGACTGAGAGCTGACTGAAATTTGACTTTTGGTTGTAGATTTGAAAGTTAGGGGGGGATTCTGTGATTGGATGAATGAAATCATATTAGCGAGACAGAGATGCGCATTTTTGCCATTTGATACAATTCTGTCCAGGGACACAGTTGATTATTGCCTGTGGTGTTTTTCACAGAAGATATTACATACATTTAGTGGGACGCCATCATATAGCCAGCAGCTCAGCTGAGTTTTGCTAGCAAATAACTGTGTTCTCAATTCTGAATTCTGGTAAGAATGAAAGTATTTATTTTGTACATTTTAATATTTCGAGTGATTGATACTGCCATATCATATAAAATGATTACGACAAGTAAGTGTTCGCTCTAGATCCCCAGCCCAAGTTCAGGGTATAGAGACAAACAAAATATATGGACGCCTAACTAAAAAGATGGAAGGCGGATCTATTGTTGAGATCAGTGGGAACATATCACCTATCTTATTGAATAAAAGGAAACTATTGAACATATCTCAGATGCAATGCAGTCTTGGGGAACTAGTACTATATGAAAACAACTGGGTAAGATGTGCTGTGTGGTCAGAGAGATCTGACCCATTCTGTGTATTGTTGATGTGTTGTGCTGTGTGTACGAGTGGTGCAGTAAATAGATTACTGACACAGCGCACAAATTTTGTTTCAGAATTGTGAGTTTCTGTTGCGGCACTAGGATAGTGCCACATAAGTAATCAAGATTACACAAGCAGACGTGTGTGCAGTCAAACAGTGTGACGGTGCAGTCTAGCATTGTATTCTAGCTACCGAGAGGAGTGGGCCATCTGAATCCAGCATGAAATCTTCGCAGACAAGATGAGTGATTAGTGGCCTGCTGAGGATTCACCATACTCCTAAAGAATTTATAAACATTTCCCCAACATAAAGATACTGAATTTTGGGAAAGATAACATTTATTAAAGTTTATAAGAAAATGGACAAAGCTTGTTCTAGTCACAGAGTGTGTGTGATGACACCACCCCAACTGCATATCCAGTAATATTTTCCCAGAGACTTGATAAATATAATTAATATTAACCAGTCTTATAAAATACTTATGTACACACTTTCCATTTTATTATGCCATATATTCATGCATTCCATTTATAACTCCATAACTTTTCATATGTTCTGACCAAAATAAAACATTGGTTCAGAACAAATAAATTTAAAGAAAATTTTAATATTTAAACTAAAACAGCCTGAGTTAGTTCAGTGTGTTATAGAATTTTATTAATAGTATTAGACATTAATTATCTGTGTGTGTTTGTATATTCTACTACAACACATTACATTTCAGTACCCTAGACTTTTAACGTAGCTACATTCATAATAGTACAAAAAAAGATATGTTTGAGGTCGTAAGTGGTAGTAAGAAGGGCCTTCTGTAATTCCCATCTACATTTATCTCAGGAGCCTTCACAGCTGACCTCAAACATCACACTAGGTAACACAACAACCATACAGTACCATCAAAACCACTACAATTAGTCGACTGCAGATACTATTTTTGGATGTTAATGGAAACGGTAGGAAGGGTAAATTTTTTCAAAAGGCTCTTGTAAACATGGTCTCATTGGCTAGACCATTTGATATAGTCAATTAGAAGCGTCTGTTCAGGGCCACTTTTTGAAAATAAACTTACTAAGAAGCAAGTGCGTTGAGAACCAGCTCATATATTTCTAATAAAAGCCTGGGACAGAGGCAGATCGGAATTGTGCCATAACTCATCGCCAGTCAACGTACTTGTTTAATATTTCTGTGAATTGTGGTAAGCTAGACATATTTGATATCTTTTAGATGAAAATTAAATGTGAATTGATAAATTATGTCTGTCTGTGTGTAGTTCAGTAGCAAACATGAGGCAAAGCCTAGATATTGCTCCACCATGTAAACAACTTGTCGGAGAGGAGTTTAACTGCCTAGGCTTATATGGAATTGCCAAATAGTACTATGACACCTATCTTATTGTATAGAAGGAAGTAATGCTGGAATTGCAGAGGCGTTGTAACCATTAGGGAGAGGAATACTCGTATATTGTTACATGAGAAGCTAGAAGTTGGCCTACAGCGCTGAACTCTGTGTTTGTAATGTAATGTGCTTCAGTGTGGAAATAGATTATAAATTAGTTCTGAAGTAGGAGGTACAACCTTCTTGTTTCAGGGACCGTGGTACTAAAGTATTAAAGCAGCACCTGGTCTGAGTTTTGCTGAATCCAGAGGCTGGTAGCATACTCCTTGGTCAAGATATCGACCAGTGTTGTTTCTCAAGAAAACGGTGAAGCAAGCGAGCAGAGGAGTCAGTTTGCCTGCCGCCCACACAGAAATTAAGATTTCGTTGGCGAGAGCAGCTCAATCTTGTGTATACCCCCCCCCCCCCTCTAAAATTGACTGTACATTAAATCAAGAGGGACAGTTATTTGTTTCAAATAAAAGAAACTGTGAACCTTTCCAATATTATTTCCACCAGAAACAAGCACCTGAAGTCATGATGACAAACAACAACCTAGCTTGAAAAACCAGTATTACCTCATAGTACTACACCACAACTTACACACATATTGCAATAATAATATATGTCAATACAAAGATCCTATCTATAAATTGTGTACATACAACTTGTGATTACATTTGATTGTGATTCCTGATTCATTTTGTAGTTGAATCAGGATATCTATTGTTGAAAGGAATTAATACATATTTTAAAAGTTATCACTTGACTTATTAAGATAGTCTTATAGAGTGTTCTATGTATGTGCGTGTCACAGTGTTGTAAAGTATTGTGGATTTTAATTAAAGTGTTTATCGGTCTGTTGGTTGTTGTGAACATACACTTCATCACTATCATAACCCTAGACATTCAACGTAGTCATCACAATATTCCAGAATAAGTCTGATTGAGGTCTAAATGTGGTAGCAAGTAAGGTCATCTGTAACACACCACAATAATTAGATACAGATACCTTCACAGCTGATCTCAGTCAGTACACTAAGTCCCCTATAAATATTTATAATATCCCAACTTACCACATAGAGAATATAACAGACTTAATAATTTAACTCTCTGCACAAATCTAACTAGCAAAATGAAATAAGCGATTTAACACTTTAACACTCACAAAATACTAGATAAATAATATAAGATTTACCTCAACACAGGACTACTAAGAACTTAAACCACTACGATCATACTAAATGACATCTCTATCTACAGAGATTCTAGAAATCGAACGAAGGCTTGTTCTAGTCTTGACTGGGAAGTTACTGAGTGAAAATGAAATCTAACTCTCTCTAGTATATATGAAAAACCAGACAAAGATGTGCGCTATTTCCGAAAACTACGCAATAGCCTCCCCTTCTCTTAACACTTACGGTAACTCCAAGAGGCTGTCGTAAACTGCCACTTTGCGTCTCTGACACCTCCGTCTAAGAAACGGCCGAAGCGCTACGTGTCAGATGCAAATGTAGACAACTTGTCTGTACTGCAGGGGCAGTTTTTGTACCTACGTTAACAAACTGACCGAGAAGCGTGCGTGTCATGGAAAAACCCAGACTCTATGTCTCATTCCCGAGCGCTGCGTGAGCGTCATACCACACTTCACTCTGAGAGAAACGTTAGTGTCAGGTGAAAATGCTTGACGTTATGACACCTAGCCTGACGAAACGCCCGCGACATGAGAAAAGTACAGACGCATGTCTGCTATCTCTGTCTGCCCGGACGAGTATTCACACGTTCTATCGTCCACTGACATCTAATGCAATAGAATGCATTTAAACGCTCTCTCTCTCTCTCTCTCTCTCTCTCTCTCTCTCTCTCTGACAAGTTATGTCATAAATGCGTTCTCAGTTTAATCAGCAATGAAATGCGTTTCTAAATGAGAAACGAAACTGGCGAAAGTGAGTATTGGAAAAATTTATTTCTCGCAGACGAATGGATGCGAAAAATACAGGAAAAAGGTAAAGAGTGATAATAAAAATAGAGGACACGGGTGAAAGAAAAAGAAGAGGATATAGGCAATTCAATGATCATAACCTCTGTGACATGCAGCACGACGCTACAAATTTAATATGTGATATGTTTGTTGTTTATGAAGAAGATCACACAGATCTTAAATAGAGTGATGTCAGTTATAGCCTTTGGTTTGGCAATGAAACTGAAAGACTGAAAAATGATACTGATAAAATTCATGGCTGTAGCGGAATAAATACTGTTAATGAATGAACCAGCACTCTTGTCTTCCGTTGGGGCGTAGGTCAGTGATCGCATGCTTCTTGTAATCTCGTCTCTCGGCCACTCTGAGCCTCTCCTGTTTGTTTGAAGTAGAAAAGCTTGCCATCTTAGGAGATGGTTTTGTAGATCGCTATATGACCGGCCGACGGGAGAAATAATTTTTAAGCTATGAATATTTAGGACCAGCCATCTCCCTACCCTCATTTCAGAGCCATGCATACAGAGGATTAAAGATACTTCTTCCGCGCTCCCAGTTAAAAACATATGGGCTAGCTGACTAAAATGCACTTTATTTGTGAACTACAACTTATAAGAACACAACATTCTATGTGTAGTGAAGTTAGAATTCGAGAAAATATCAAGTAAGTTCTTTAAGGAGGAGGAGGGGGGGAGAAAGGAAAAAGGGGGGGGGGGGGGGGCGATGAAGAAAAAAAAAAGGTTTAGAACCCCTGACAATAGAGGGTTCACTTATTCCAAATTCTACAAACCCTGAAAACTGATGATTTTATCCTAGTAGATCTTTAAACAGCTCAGTATTTCTGAGTAGATCCACACAGCTCCTGGAGGATTGCCTACACCTGCTGTAAACTACAGGCGCTTCGCTTTAGAGCGCTTCGCAAGTACTGCGTCCATTTTCTCCTTCAGCCTTCCTTCAATAAATATTTCTTCTAAAATGTTCATTTGTCAGTCGCCCTAAGAAAAGAACAAACATATTTTAAGGTTAGCAATACAGAACGGTACCTTGTTTTTTTAAAAATGTATTATTGTTACGTTTGCATCGTTTATTTAGGCTAAGCGCTATTGCGCACTTAATAAATGATAGTGTATACATGATTTTAGACTTTTATATGCACTGGGAAGTTAAAAAAAAAGGCTGTGATTCGCTTTAAGACGATATTCGCTTTACGGTGGTGGTCTGGAACCTAGCCCGCCGTATTAGCGAGGTATGCCTGTATTGCAGATGTCAGTGTGAAATTATGTACCGATAGTTTATAATATCTTCAAGTGAATAGAAAAGTTAATAACCAGTTTTAGGATAATTAATGTTTAATGTACAAGTTGTTAAACTGTGTTTACGTCTCGCTGAATTAAATGTCAACATTATTATCAATGCGGTGATCACCACTTCAGACGCGTGACACTTTTTGACATTTTCTTCTGAGGAATTTTAAATCTAAAAGAATTGTTTTGAGCAATTTTTCCAGCCAAGCAGCCTATTTTGATGTCGTAAGGAGAGGCTAACATATGGTTACGCCTGGGACTGGCAGCCTCATCATGTAAAATATATTGCAACAACAACTACCTCTATGAGATCACATAAACGCTTTGATGCAGGTTTCTTGAAGAAACCAACTGCACTAGTTGTTCTAAACTCCTGACGGAGCATAGGGGACAAGAAGGAAGGCTTATGTTAACGTTGTTTGTTTATCCCACAATTTACATTCAGGCTGTAATTTAATTTTGAAAGCGAGGATAGAATTCATAAAATTGTTTGTCTGTTGAGTTACTGTCACGTGGGTCTTTATATCATTAAATTACCTACATCTTCTTCCTATTCTCTCACCCTAATCCTTTCATTTTATTACGTTTCCGTACTTGTTTTTCCTGTATTTTTTCGCATCATTTGTTGCGAAAAATATATTTCTTTCCCATCATCGTTTTTCTTTCTCATACTGACTAGTAACCTTATTGCATCAGATGTCAGTCGCGCAGATAGCTGTGAATGTACGGTTCTCGCCAGACATACGTCTGCAGTTTCCCCGGGTCAGAGCGCGGCCCGACCAGATTTCTGGGCCTGAGGTGTGAGAAATTCGTTTCGCTGGACATAGAGCAGACTTTTGGTCTACCATTTTGTTCACCTGTCACTAGCTTAAGGTGTCAAACCCGGCATCTGTACGACACAGTTGTAGACGGTTGTCTGAGATTTGCAACTGTCACGCGCATTTCTCGGTCACTGGTGGCAGTTACGTCACGCGTTAAGCTGACGTAAATGTTGGGAGTAGGGGAGATAATTTCGCTTGGCGAAATAAGTTGGGGCCCTTTGTCTGATTTTAAGATATTGGCCCGAGTTTGAAACTTTAATTTCATTCTCGCTCCTATATTCGCAGTAGACAGGTTGTTCGAAACAGAATAGCTGTTAGCGAAGTTTCTCAGTTTGTTTCGGCAATTTGTCGAACTTCTAGACTTCCTTAAATATTCAGCATATAATTCTTAAGTTGTGCGACTACCTGTAGTTCTGTGTGAGGTAATATATATTATATCTAGTATTTTGTGAAATGATAAAGTGTTAAGTCGCTTATTTCATTTTTCACTAGTTAGATTTTGCGCAGAGTGCCAAATTTATATAGTCTGTATTATTTTCTAGTGACGTGTTTCAGTGGATAGCAGAATAAATTATATCTTAGCTTACTAAACAATAATGTAGCTATAATGAAGTTAAATTTTACTGCTAAGAAATCAGACGAGATCATATTTTTCTAAGCTAACTTACAAATGCTAGAAACCTCATGAGATGTTGACGGAACACGCACGTGTTCCTAAATTCATGGGGATTGATGATTTTTTTTTAAGATATAACTTACTTTACGGGAAATTTAAATGATAAGTCAAGCAGTACACTTGCGGTTTAATAATGTAAGTTATAGTGGGTACATATTGAAAAATTATTTGATATGTGTTCTTTCTTTTATATAGTGAAACGGTGGTACCAAACTTTACCAGCGTTCTAGTACGTGAACTTTATTTGGGAAGAAACAAATCACATTTCATTACCTGAACTGGGAGCCGCGCTAGCGTAGTGGTTACAACACCGCTCTGGCGACCGGGTGATACAGGATCAAACCCGGGCGACGGCATTTGAGGATTTTTCGTCGACCGGGATTTGGACTGGATTAACTCGAGACCTGGCGAGAACATTTGAAGGAGTGTCGTCGACCAGGGACTGGCGGCTCCTGAGCCGACCCAGCTGCAATGGGTACCTCCGAAATCGGCGAGTATTTGCCTGAATGGCGAGGGACATTTGTCTCTGTACAAGAAATAAAGGGATACTCACGTAAAATCAATGTCAGGTTAGACATAAAATGATAACCTGAGATTTCGCCTCGAGTATTAGCGGGCGAACAAAAAAAAAAAAAAAAAAAAAAAAAAATTACCTGAACTGTAACAGTTAAATGAAGTAAGAGGCCTTCGCGCCAGAATTAATTCTTCCAGAATAACTCTTCAGTACAATTCAGCCCGTTGTGGCAAGCAAAGATCAGAAACATTCCGACAGAGTTTTGACTAGTACTGTGGCGACCAAATATAGTAACTTCCTGAAAGTAGACACCGATCCGACATTCCTTAAATTCTAGAAACCAAAGCTAATGACATTGTGCTCTGCTAACTTTCGTGCCTGGACAATATTTTATGTGACTTAATCAGACATTCGAAAAAATTAGAACACCCAAGGAATCGTTCCTTGAGAGTTTAGTACGTCTTTTGGAACTGGGGATTTCTTGGTCAAGGACTGCATTTTCGGGTCTGTGTGAAGGTCCTAGAATTGAGTATGTTCCCAGAGGCAGCGAGCAAAGTTGTGAGTATAACTGCATGGCCATGGCTGAATGAATGAGTGTACGCAGATCAGAGTGTTATTTTACAGTTATAGATTGTCACCCATTTACTGTCTTAATTCTTTTTGTTTAACCTGCAGAATTTGTTACTATTTGCTAGAGTTTCTTTACTTCTCAGGCTAAATCAGATTATTCAACTCTGTGCATACATTTACGAGAAAAGAAGAAAAACTCTTAGCCTCAACCCTACGTATCTATAACTCTTTGGGCCATCATCTGTTCTCTTAACGGGGCTGTGGGCTAAACCTAGAGCTAAGATCATAACGGGGCTATCATCCTTGTAGCATTTTTTCTTAAATTTTATGACTATTTGTATATGTTTTTTTCCTTGATGTATTTTTGGTGTTGTGAGAAGATTTTTTTTGATGATAATAATACAAATCTCTCTCTTGAACTAAATCAGTGCGTTGGTCAGCTCGATCCCAATTATCTGTATATTCATTGTGATAGAGTCCCACGTCTGTGTTTAACTGTCGTCACGTGTATGTGTGTGCCCGTGAGTAGATAGAGAGATATTAATATATATATATATCTGTGTGTAGACTGTCTGACGCCTTTAAAAGCGGTCGTAGAAGATAGGTGAGAGAGAGAAGTTTATCTCGATTCTCAAAGACAGCTTCTTTATCACATTCTATCATCTCACATGTGGGAAATTCTATTGTGGTTTTTTTTTCACCAGCTCTCACTGTGACTATCACTCATTTCAACCTATTCTGAAGGGACCAACCCAAGTCTTAATACTCCTATCGAAAATCTACGACAAATGGGGTCTCGCCCGACGGATTTTTGAACTTAGAATAGGAAGACGAGTACGACAAATGGGTTCTCGTCCGTAGGATTTTTGAACTTAGAATAGGAAGACGAGTACGACAAATGGTTGCTCGTTTCCGGTCTTTGAACTTAGAATAGGAAGACGAGTACGACAAACGTGGACTCGTCTATCTGGATTTTGTATTTAAGATTCTTTATTCTGTAATAGAGTAAGAGTGTGATGTCTTGTGAGTTTTGTATCTTTTAAAAATAATTTATCCCCTAGACTAACGATCTGTTTTCAGGCGTGCTGACCACACAAACTGATAGTTTTTTCCACAGCATTTAGAAATAATATACATTTCAGTTACAGGTTGATTGTCGGAATATATGTTAATTACTGATTTTGTAATACTAAACGCTGGTAAAGTAGTGAGTGTATAACATTCACTGGGTTTTGAAGAAGTAGGTGTTTGAGCAAAAGCTAAGGAGTGCGTTTCGGACTATTTGTCCAAATTAATTGCCTCCCTTACCCTAACTGTCTTCAGGGGTGAATTTGATAGTGGACTTTATAATTAAGGGATTATTTTTCTCTTTAATTTTTGCAATAATTATTTTGCTTTTCCACTGTAGCAACTTATTTTTCAGAAGTAATCTTAACTACCATTTAGGTGGCGTAGTCGTGTTTTGCATTAAGTGCTTTATTGCCGATAATAGCAGCGATAGTTAGATTTAATTTGGAGGAGGTATCCCAGGGTTAAGGATATCATCTTTTGATTTTTGGTAATATTTTTTCTCGTAAGTGGTAGGAACCAGTGTATCCTTTTTCCTAATTTCTTTCTCGACTAGTCTCAGTCACTGATTTAATATGGCCGAGAGGGCGAAACTGAGGCAGATGTTAAGACAGGAAGCAATGGAAGAGGGACTGGAAGGAGAAGAAGCGAAAGCATTTGTCAGAGACGAACTCGAGAGATATGATGCGGAGAGGAAAGCAGCGGAAGCTAAGGAAAAAGCAGCCGCAGATTTACAGCAGAAGAAGATGGATGAGGAAATGGAAATTCGCAGGATGCAGCATGAGGAAAGAGAGAAGGAGAGACAGCATGAGGAAAGAGAGAAGGAGAGACAGCAGGAGAAGGAGAGGGAGGAGAGACAGCTTGAGGAAAAAGAGAAACAGAGACAGCACGAGTTGGCTCTTAAAACTCTAGAATTCCAAAGTCGTGGTGCTGCCTCTACCTCCAGCAATGGAGAGTCTTCTCCTCATTCTTCCTTAACTGACCCTGCTAACACTCAATCTCTTCAACTAAATGCTATGTCTTTCACTCTTGAGTCTTTCCCTTGTCCAAATGAGAAGATTGACACATGGTTAGAAAAATTTGAGAAAATTGCAACTCTGTACGGGTTAGAGAGGTCGCGTTGGAATATGAAACTTTCCCAGGCCCTAAAAGGTTCTGCTTATAATGTTTGGTCTAAGCTGGAAAGTAGCCAACAAGACGACTACGATGTGTTGAAGAAAGCGTTACTGGAGCGCTTTGAAATGAACGCTCGCAAATTTTTGCAACTGTTTCGCAACAGCAGAAAGGAGAATTCTGAATCTTTTCACCAGTTCTCTTCCCGTCTAAAGGGATATTTGACAAAGTGCCTTGAGCTCTCGCCGCTCCCCTCTACCTACGAAGGTCTTGAGGAATTTGTTTTAACAGAACAAATAAAGAACACATTGTCTGCAGATACCCGGAGATTTCTCGCTGAGCAGGGGGCAGAAAAACTTGAAGACATTTTGGAAAAGTCTGAGCGTTATCACAATGCTCTGGCTGAACTACCGGCCACAAAGCGGAAACCGACAGAGGAGCATTTTCGAAAACATAACCTTGAGCAATCTTCTCAGGCTTCTAACCTAGATAACCACAGAGAAACTGGACCTCAAAACCCCCCTCCTGAAAAATCCAAGTTCTACAAGAACAAGTACCCCAACCACCCCAAACAGTCTGATCAACCCGACCGCCCTACATGGCAGCGTAGCCAGAAAGGACAAGGTGGCAAAGAGAGAACCCCTGAGCACGGGACATATGATCAGACCGAGCACACCGAGCCGAAACGCATCGGATGCTTATTGACAGTCTCGCAAGGCGGAATTATTGACAGTGATTCCCAACCTGTTGGGGATAGACCCTCAACGCGAGGTACTGTTACTTTGAACGGTTCTCAAACTTCTTGCTTATTTGACACGGGGCTTTCTTACGATTGCATTGTTGCCAGAAAGCTGGTTAAACCCGGTCAAGAGACAGGAGAGACCGTCAAACTTTGTGGAGTTCGTAAGAGTGATGCACCTACAGCGCTTCCCATCGCATTGATGGAGATACACTCTGACTTTGTCAGAGGTGTGATCAAAGCGGCTGTTATGGATGATCCCATCTACCCAGTCATACTTGGCGGGAGATACGTGTGTATTGGGAAACCGGAAGAGCCGATTGTGGCAGCAGTAACTACAAGAGGGCAAACCAAGAAGGAATGGGAGCCTGCGCCTAATTTGTTACCCATGGAACTTAAAGAAGCGCAATACAAGGACCCTACCTTGGCACCCTGCTTTAGGAAACTGCCCATTGCTAAGGAACCCAAACAGCACGGGGACATTTTTTCTGAGGATGGCGTACTTTATCGGAGAACGGGCAAGCCTGACCAAGGTTACAACCAGCTCCTAGTACCGAAACAGTACAGAAGCCAAATCCTAGAAATGGGGCACTCTCTTCCCTTCAGCGGACATATGAGACAGAACGCCACAAACCAACGGATAACCACTCATTATTGGTGGCCAGGAGTAAACACTGATATTATCAGGTACGTCAAATCCTGTGCCCAGTGCCAACGTGTACCACCCAAGCAACGGACACCCCCAGTCCACATGGGTGAAATGCCAATAATGGGAACACCATTCGAACGGGTTGTGATCGACATTTTAGGGCCTTTCGAAAGGACTAAAAGAAGGAACAGGTTCATCCTGACCTTAGTCGATACATGCACATTATGGGCAGAAGCTATCCCGCTAACATGCACAGATGCCAAGCATGTCGCAGAAGCCCTCGTGCAGATTTTCACTCGGTTGGGATTCCCTCAGCAAGTGTTGACGGATAATGGATCTCCATACCGAAACCTGTTGATGGATGAGATCGTTAAGATCTTGAGGACCCAGCACATCCACACTAAGCCATATACTCCGGCCGGAAATGGGCTCGTGGAACGTGCTAATGGAAACCTCACCATGATGCTAAGTAAGCTGGCACAAGTGAAACCTGAAGATTGGGATCTCTGTATTCCTGCAGCATTATTTGGCTACAGAGAATCTCCTCATACTTCCACAGGATTTCCGCCAGCTACACTCTTATTCGGCAGACCCATTAAGGGCCCGCTTGAAGCCTTACTTCAGTCTCTGACAGACGAGAAGGCTGATGAGACAGTTGTCTCAGCAAGTAAATATGTGTCGGTTTTAAAGGAAAGGTTGAAACTAGGGTGGGACCTAGCAACGACTAACTTTAAGCGAGCACGCACAAAGCACGCTAACCGATACAGGAAAGTCGCGGAAGAGAGAGAACTGGAAGCAGGAGAGAAAGTTTTGGTGTTGCTCCCTACCGAGAACAACCAACTGAAGATCGGATGGCAAGGGCCGTTTACCGTCCTGAAAAAGATTTCTAAGGCTAACTACCAGATCTCTATTGAAGGAAAGGAGAAGGTTTTCCATTTAAATCTCTTTAAGAGATACCTGCGATAGTGGCAGGGATATTCCATGGGTGGGTTTGAAAAAAAATCGAAAAAAGGTGATTCGTCTTACGAGGACAAAAGACAAAGAAAATAGTCTACGTTACGGCCACAAGGCCTTCGTCAGGAAAGGAAAGAAAGTGAAGTCTAGATAGGACACATAAAAAAACTTAATAAAATAATAAAATAAAAACTGGGTACTTCCCTGAAGGCAAGAACCGAAATTCGCTGTCTGTTGAAGCGCGCGTGGCTGAACAGAAAGCGACTTCCGCCGCCGGGTGTACACAATACATACTGAAAAACTAAAAAACGAAACCGGACAATAAACTACCCAACGGGATAAAAGTGGGGACTGGAAATAGAAGAGGACAGAATGAGTGGGAGATAAATAAATATGAAATTAAAAAATGTATATGGCATACAAATAGAAGAATAGGATAAGAGTGGAAAGAGTCAAATAGAGCAAGAGAGGAAAGGGTGACCTCAGACAAAGGTGTGAAAAGTGTTGAGACCGGCTGGTTTTAGACACCCCATGCGGTGTATAAGACGGTTCTCAAGCTGTTCTCGGCTGGCAGTGTCAGAGGAGCAGGATCGGATCGCTGTGACCTGGATGTCGATGGGACCATGGTGGTCAGGACCATTGAAGTGTATGGCAACTGGTGTGGACTTTTGCTGAGCGATGTCATTTAAGTGCTTGCTGAATCTGTCCCCAAGTCGTTTGCCTGTTTGGCCAATATAGGTTTTGCAGCAACGTTTACATATGATCGTATAAATGACATTGCGCGATTCACACGTGAAGCTACTAGTGATGGTGTACGTAGCCTTAGGAAAGGACACCTTCTGGGTTGAGGTGACATACTTGCACGTGTTGCATCTTGTCCGACCACAGGGTAGTGTGCCAAAGTGAGTGGCATTCTCCTTTGGGAGACGGCTGTGAACAAGAAGATCCTTCAAGTTCTTGTCACGTCTATATGCCACCAAAGGTGCTTCACTGAATACTATTTGGGTCACAGGCTCTGCTTGGAGGATAGGGAGGTGGCGGAAAAGGATCTGTTTGACAGTAGTACTATGAGGGTGATGGGTCAAGATTAATTTGACTCTATCCGAAGTGGATTTATGGTGAGGTATGAGGGCCTCCTGACAAGAGATGGGGAGCACACGTTGGAGAGCAGAGGTGAGAACATGTTCTGGATAAAGTCGGTTACGGAAGAAATCCAACATCTCATTTGCTCGTAAGTGGAAGTCATCGTCGTCTTGGCATAAACGGCGGAGGCGGAGAAGTTGTGAAAAAGGAAGGGAGTCACGACAGGCCCGAGGATGAGAAGAGGTATACAGGAGGTAGCTGTGGGCATCTGTCGGCTTGTAGTATACTGAGGTATTAAGGCCGGAGGGCGTGATAGAAATAGTAATGTCAAGGAAGTTGACAGAAACTGTGGAGACGAGGGAGGTGAACTTAATGGTGGGGTGAAAGTAGTTCACAAAGTCGATGAAGCGGTGTAAATCAGTCTCAGACATATCTGTGAGACCTATGCCATCATCGATATATCTGCGGTAAAACCCAGGGAAAGGACCGGAGTATTGTTGCCATATCTGATGCTCCAAGTGGCCCATGAATAGACAGGCATAGCTGGGACCCATTTTCGTTCCCATGGCAACACCACTAATTTGGTCAAAAAATTGACCATTGAATTCAAAGGAATTCAGGTTAAGGACCAGTTCAGCAAGACGGAGAAGGGTGTCAGTGGATATAGAAGGGCAAGTGCGCTGATCCAGAAAAAACCGAAGAGCTCGGAGACCATCAGAGTGGGGAATAGAGGTATACAGAGAGCAGACGTCTAGCAAGAAAAGACGGTAGGAGCGGTCTGCTGGGAGTCGGATAGAGGAGAAAGTAGTAAGAGCGTGATTGGTGTCTTTGATGAAGGAGGGAAGACTCTCAACGATAGGCTGGAAAATGCTGTCGAGGAAGTCAGAAATGTGTTCAGTAGGACAAGAACAGGCTGAGACAATAGGTCTTCCAGGGTTTTCGATCTTGTGAATTTTGGGGAGCATGTAGAATACAGGCTTGCCCAAAGAGCTGTCATGAATCCTAAGACGAGATGCCCCGGGAGGAAGATCATTACTATTGATAAGATGTTTAATGGTGTTGTGTACAATGCGATTGTTAGAGACAGTCGCATCGCTGGTCCTAGACCTGTAAAAAGAGCCATTGGTCAACTGGTTTTTACCTTCACTTAGGTACAAGTCTTTCTGCCAGACGACAATGGCTCCTCCCTTGTCAGCCGGTTTGATGACAATGTCGTCTCTACGGCGAAGAAGGGAGAGAGCACTAGACTCTGCCGAAGTGAGATTGGAATAATGCAATCTACGAGGGCGGAGCTGCTGAATGTCATGGATGGTGTTCTTGATATACAGGTCCAGGGCATGAGAGGCTCCAGGTTTAGGTGTAAAGGGAGGTTTAGTAGAGTCAGAAAAGCGTGCAAAGATGTCGGATTCAGCCTGAGACTGCGAAGTGCTGTCTTCCTCTCTAAAATGGAGGGATATTCCACCGCTATCACAGGAAATCTTTCAAAAATGTCAGAAGCTGCGACGCTCTTTCAAGCGCGCATGGGAAACATTCCAGAGAAAGGAAACTTTGGGGAGTAGACTTCATGACTAGGAATTGGAGAGAGATGGAGGGGGAAGATGAGAAGGAAGAAGACAGACACCCCGAAGCTACGGTTATAGGAAATTTAATTCCATAACGTAGACATGGAGTGCTTCCATATCTTAAGGGGGGACGTCCTGTCACGTGGGTCTTTATATCATTAAATTACCTACATCTTCTTCCTATTCTCTCACCCTAATCCTTTCATTTTATTACGTTTCCGTACTTGTTTTTCCTGTATTTTTTCGCATCATTTGTTGCGAAAAATATATTTCTTTCCCATCTCATACTGACTAGTAACCTTATTGCATCAGATGTCAGTCGCGCAGATAGCTGTGAATGTACGGTTCTCGCCAGACATACGTCTGCAGTTTCCCCGGGTCAGAGCGCGGCCCGACCAGATTTCTGGGCCTGAGGTGTGAGAAATTCGTTTCGCTGGACATAGAGCAGACTTTTGGTCTACCATTTTGTTCACCTGTCACTAGCTTAAGGTGTCAAATCCGGCATCTGTACGACGCAGTTGTAGACGGTTGTCTGAGATTTGCAACTGTCACGCGCATTTCTCGGTCACTGGTGGCAGTTACGTCACGCGTTAAGATGACGTAAATGTTGGGAGTAGGGGAGATAATTTCGCTTGGCGAAATAAGTTTGGGCCCTTTGTCTGATTTTAAGATATTGGCCCGAGTTTGAAACTTTAATTTCATTCTCGCTCCTATATTCGCAGTAGACAGGTTGTTCGAAACAGAATAGCTGTTAGCGAAGTTTCTCAGTTTGTTTCGGCAATTTGTCGAACTTCTAGACTTCCTTAAATATTCAGCATATAATTCTTAAGTTGTGCGACTACCTGTAGTACTGTGTGAGGTAATATATATTATATCTAGTATTTTGTGAAATGATAAAGTGTTAAGTCGCTTATTTCATTTTTCATTAGTTAGATTTTGCGCACAGTGCCAAATTTATATAGTCTGTATTATTTTCTAGTGACGTGTTTCAGTGGATAGCAGAATAAATTATATCTTAGCTTACTAAACAATAATGTAGCTATAATGAAGTTAAATTTTACTGCTAAGAAATCAGACGAGATCATATTTTTCTAAGCTAACTTACAAATGCTAGAAACCTCATGAGATGTTGACGGAACACGCACGTGTTCCTAAATTCATGGGGATTGATGATTTTTTTTAAGATATAACTTACTTTACGGGAAATTTAAATGATAAGTCAAGCAGTACACTTGCGGTTTAATAATGTAAGTTATAGTGGGTACATATTGAAAAATTATTTGATATGTGTTCTTTCTTTTATATAGTGAAACGGTGGTACCAAACTTTACCAGCGTTCTAGTACGTGAACTTTATTTGGGAAGAAACAAATCACATTTCATTACCTGAACTGTAACAGTTAAATGAAGTAAGAGGCCTTCGCGCCAGAATTAATTCTTCCAGAATAACTCTTCAGTACAATTCAGCCCGTTGTGGCAAGCAAAGATCAGAAACATTCCGACAGAGTTTTGACTAGTACTGTGGCGACCAAATATAGTAACTTCCTGAAAGTAGACACCGATCCGACATTCCTTAAATTCTAGAAACCAAAGCTAATGACATTGTGCTCTGCTAACTTTCGTGCCTGGACAATATTTTATGTGACTTAATCAGACATTCGAAAAAATTAGAACACCCAAGGAATCGTTCCTTGAGAGTTTAGTACGTCTTTTGGAACTGGGGATTTCTTGGTCAAGGACTGCATTTTCGGGTCTGTGTGAAGGTCCTAGAATTGAGTATGTTCCCAGAGGCAGCGAGCAAAGTTGTGAGTATAACTGCATGGCCATGGCTGAATGAATGAGTGTACGCAGATCAGAGTGTTATTTTACCGATGTATTATCGTCCCACATTTACTGTCTTAATTCTTTTTGTTTAACCTGCAGAATTTGTTACTATTTGCTAGAGTTTCTTTACTTCTTAGGTTAAATCAGATTTATCAAACTCTGTGCATACATTTACGAGAAAAGAAGAAAAACTCTTAGCCTCAACCCTACGTATCTATAACTCTTTGGACCATCATCTGTTCTCCTAACGGGGCTGTGGGCTAAACCTAGAGCTAAGATCATAACGGGGCTATCATCCTTGTAGCATTTTTTCTTAAATTTTATGACTATTTGTATATGTTTTTTTCCTTGATGTATTTTTGGTGTTGTGAGAAGATTTTTTTTTATGATAATAATAAAAATCTCTCTCTTGAACTAAATCAGTGCGTTGGTCAGCTCGATCCCAATTATCTGTATATTCATTGTGATAGAGTCCCACGTCTGTGTGTTTAACTGTCGTCACGTGTATGTGCGTGCCCGTGAGTAGATAGAGAGATATTAATATATATATATCTGTGTGTAGACTGTCTGACGCCTTTAAAAGCGGTCGTAGAAGATAGGTGAGAGAGAGAAGATTATCTCGATTCTCAAAGACAGCTTCTTTATCACATTCTATCATCTCACGTGTGGGAAATTCTATTGTGGTTTTTTTTTCACCAGCTCTCACTGTGACTATCACTCATTTCAACCTATTCTGAAGGGACCAACCCAAGTCTTAATACTCCTATCGAAAATCTACGACAGTTACCTCAGTGAGGTGTAACTACATTTACTATGGGATGACATGTGTCAGCTATCTATTTTGTTAAAGAAAACAACTATGTTCTTTTCTAAAGGCAAAGATGGATTCGATGATGATGCTTCTGTGAATGTGGAGTGAGTAGACTGGGTAACATAGGAGGGATTAGAGAGATTATGTTGCTTGTTTATACTCTTCAGGGAGCAAAAATAAAAGCGAAGAAGTAGACGATGACAAAGAAGGAGAGACGAATAGACATGGAGGAGAAAGAGGAAGAAGTGCAGGAGGAGAAAGAGGGAAAAAAGAAGAGTAGGAAGGAGACGGAGCAGAAGGCGAGGGGTAGGAGGAAGGAGGAAAAGACGAAAACGACGAGTAAGATGGAGAAAAAGAGGAGAAGAAGACGGAGAGAATGTGAGGGAGAGAAAGAAAAAATAATAAGAAAGAAGAAGAGGCTGATATCGGGAGGAGGAAGATGGGTCAGAGGAGAAAGAAGAAGACATAAAGGATGAAGAGTACAAGAAGAATAAATAAGAGGAGGAGGAAGGAAAAGAAAGAGAAGAAAAGGAAGCAGGAAGACGAACAGAAGAGACGAAGAATAAAGAGGAAGGGGAGGTAGAGGAAGAAAAATCCAACTGCTCAGAATGAGGGCGGAATAGGTTTATAGGTCCGTCTGACCTAATTCTTTCCACGTGAATCTGGCCTGGGGTCTCTTAAGTCCAGCTCTGCTCGGAACGTACGCCAGGACAATCAATACGGTACCTGTTGAAAAGCACGACAGGTAGAGCTGGAAAGCAAGGTTAACATTTTGAAGAGAAGGTATTTTCAGCATGGTTTTGTATGAAAAAGGGGAAAACGCATTATTCACATGTATTCATACCTTCGCATATATATATATATATATATATATATATATATATATATATATATATATATATATATATATATATATATATAAGTGTGTGTGTGTGTGTATGTGTATATGTGAAATTAGACTACTATCATACACGTATGTATATATGTAAGGTAATCAGCATTATTATTTTCCCTATTGCTTGACATACCACCACTATTACAGTTAGTCCACTCTTTGCAAGAAACCTACACCAAACCAGCCGTCTGCTTTTGCAATGGTGGTTTCTGTCACTAGTTCTGTTACATGTTGAGTTTGTCACCCCCAATCACAGCCTCATTCTAGTCAACTTTTACGACATGCATGAGTGAAAAGTAGTCGTTTTTTATTTATTTAATGTAAGTAGTGTGTGTATATACGTATGTTGTGAGGTGGTTGAAGTAAATGAGTGTGGGCAATTAAATTGGGAGTGAGATGCTTGACAGTAGGTAGGGTAAAAGACTATTTTAGAGATCTCTTGTTTAAGTTATTTCCCTTGGGGTCTTAAACACGTAACAATAATAAACGGTCATTCCAAAGGGAAGTAACTCTAAAGAAGAGATCTCTAAAATAGTAGACAGATATCGTTTCACAAATGTGAATGGAGAGTGTTGTTTGATAGTCAGGAGAGAAGATATATATATATATATATATATATATATATATATATATATATATATATATATATATATATATATATATATATATATATATAATTCCTTAAATATTGCTACACGTTTTAAATGTCATACATACACTCCTTTCTCTCCGAGATATGAAATATCACAGTAAGAAGAAACGTCAGTGGTAATGTGACAAATGAAGTAGTGAAGTCATTCTAACCGCTATAAAATATATATTTATTAAACCAGGAAGAAAAAACTACCAACGTGCAGCCATTATTTAAACAATCAGGTTTGATTTTGATATACTAATGATCTAGGAGACCAATATAAAAGCGAATATTGTTGTCAATTGCTCAAGTTACAGATGTTACACAAATTCGCGGGTGTGGGCCTGACAGACAAGGGCAAACGATGTACGTGAAAATGAACTCCTTCATTCATGGCTAGATAAAAGTTTCCATTCTAATGAGGATGTAGAATTTCAGGGGATTGTACGGCATATAAGCGGTAGGGAATGGCAAACCTTCAATTTAAATGCCTATGTGGATCGACTCCCGGAAGAGGATACCTGCGAGTTCATGACTAAATTGTCCGAAGATCATAACAAGATGTGCTTAATTGCCTGTGATTTTAATGCTAGATCTATGGATTGGGGAAACTCCACGGAAAATAGGCAGGGTGTTGCCTTGACCCAGACTTTACTCAGCTCAAACCTATCCATTTTAAATGATGGACGCCCAACAAGACTATATCTGGACCAGGAGATACTGAGGGTGTCATAGATTTGGCATTGATGTCTAGTGCTGCAGTCACCTTTGCACGTTGGGATGTTTTGCAAGCTTATGAAAGCGATCGCCTACCCTGTGTAGTACTCATTGCGAAGGGAAATACCACCACACACAGGAAACCGAAACAGACTTTCCAGTATCATACAGACCCACATGCCAGTAGTAGCTATGTGCACATATTGCGTCAAATTGCGAAACAACTATCCTGGTGGAATGAGACAGTGGAGACAGTATGGCTGGGGAAGGTATGAGCGACTAAGTCATGGCGGATAGCACGAAATAGAAAGACTGTCACGAAATGACCGTGCTCTTCATTTTATCGTGTTTTACCTGTCTTTTTTCTGTCTTGTGCCTTCCATTCATTTCTTCCTTCCCCGTATTTTCTCTCATATTGGAACGCATGACAGGTTTCGCGTTGTTATTTTCGCGTGATCTATCCTGGGTGGAGATAACGTTAACAACCCAGCTGGGTGCAGACAGATAAATGTGCCTTACCTGTGAAAAACAAACGCAGACGTGAACGTATCTCGCTCACACCAAGCTCGGCACTCATACTTCTCGTATTGATAATCCGGAGATAAACTACAAAAGTACCATGGGTGTGGCAGGATATTAGGTAACCTTACCGCGGGTGAATTATTGTTTGTTAGCATTTACGATAACAAATTAAACTGAAGGTTTGTTATGAATTACATACTTGAGTCATCAAAAAAGCAGTAGCGTTAATGCCTTATATGGAAGGATTTTGAAATTACCTGTGTCATGCGGAATTTCAAGTGGGACGAGAAGATATATACTAGAGTCAAACATTTGAATCTGTTTGGTCTCGACAAAATATATTAAACTAGACTACGTTTGATTGGCGACTTTCACCGCGCAAAGAGCTGGGAGAGCGTGGGCGAAAAGTCACTTATATTGTAGCACAAGTTTAGACTTCGGCACTGTGTTCCACTGAGTCAAGACGACACATTCAAACAAGCCAGGACGGGAAAAAAGGTAGGATTTCAATATTGAGGAGTGGACCAAGTATTGAGGATCTTCTGAAATTAACCAGCAAGAAACTCGACTTTATAATACTGGAAACCACAAAGTCATCGGAACCTATATACAGGATAAAAGTGGGATTATAGTTAAAGTAATACTCGAATACCTGTAAGACGGTCTCAAAACCTGTGGTCTGACATTATTCGTTAGCCTTCCTGTGCCAGTCGTCCGTAAATTAACTATATCATACGAGTTTGTGGTGCACGTTAGAGATACTAGTGTGTGATACCAGCTTGATACGAGTCTGTGGATCACGAACTTGTTGTCTACGCTAGATGCCTGCCTTTGACGGGTTGTGAAGATCCTTGCCTTGACGTTAGGAGCGGTTAACCCCTGCATCTACGCCTGGGACGTACCCTCACCACAGAAGTCGATGATTATGGAACAGTCAGCAAACCATTTCAACATCTGGCCAGTTAAGTAATTTTAATCTGGCCAAAGCAAAATATCTCACCACCCATACAAACCACGACCTAAGCATTTTCAGTGAAGAAAAACTCATTAGTTCAATTCACTATCATCACTTATTTATTTACTCATGTTAAACAATAATTGATTATAAAATGTGTTATATGTAACTACAAATTCAAAGTTGATTTCATTACTACAGAGAGAAGTGCACACGTGCGAATCAGTTATCTTAAATATATATATTCAACAGAAGTACTTAAGTAATATGTTACTGAATAATTCAGTTTGGGGCTCAGAAACGAGCAAATATATCTGTAACTTCATAAAAGGGGCGGGCAGATACACAATTCTCGACGGCCTTGATAAATTCGGGGTTGTGCTTGATTTCTGAAATATCCTATGAAGACTCAATACAATGTTTAAGATGAACTCTTTTAAGCACCATCCTTCTGTTTACACCTCTACCGAGAGCAATCATGAGCGAAGGTAGGTACCTTTAAAGACCCTCGTTGTATAACTCTAATTGTTTGCCATTGTTGGACCATCACTGCAGAGCATAGGAGACATTCCCGTGACAAGGACATGAATGATGAAGAGGTGGAAGATTTTAAGGAGAAAAAGCAAAGGGCCATTGCAGCAAAGTTAGATTTTGCTGGGGAGGTTATGATGGTATCCTAAAAAGAATGAAATCCGTGTATGTATTAACCGTGTGAGGTCAAGCACATGTAGGCCCCTGACTCTATAAATGATGATGATGAATTATGTGCAGGGAACCTAACGCTACCTCCCTAGATCTCACACGGTCACTGTGTTGGCTCTAGTGTCTGGTGTATGATGTACCTAGTGTCTAGGGGAGAAATGAAATGATGGTACACAACACGAAAACACTTTAAGTTACTATGAGGAAGTGAATAAAACCTGTGGTTAAGTTTTTCTTTAAATTAATTTTTTTGTACAATTTATTTTACCTGTCCAGTCATATCGTTTGGACAGGTCTTTGAAAATGAGGACAAGATAGTTTACATAAAAAGCTTAACTAAAATTGTGTGGACAATCTGCCCAAATAACTACAATGTTATTATATGTATTTCCTATTTGAATGTTCACAGCTTAAATTTATTCTTCTAAGAGCGAGAGTCACTGTGTATGAGGGGCTGTAATGTCATCATACCCCACAAAAGTCCTGAGTATGACTTGAATTACCAAGGTTTATTTAAACCGAAACTGTCAGATGTACCCAGGTCCTTAACATATCACCTGGGGTTTCCCGTTGAAAGATAAGATCTTGTGTAGTTGCAGAAATGTCAATATCACGTCACACACCAAAGCTCCTGCTGTTATCTTTTGACAGCATATGTAAAGTGTAGGAGACTTCTTGGCGTAATCGTCACTCCTCAGGTTTCCTGTCACCAGCTGGCAACAGGAAACGAAACCTCTGCAACAGAAGGACACCCTGGCCTTTTACATCTGATCACTTATTCTTTTATTTAATTTCATACGTGGGTATGGGGTCAGCCTCGCGTGCATTTCAGGTGCACTCATCCCCTAATTTTCATGACTCCCACCTTGCTGTGACCACCCCTCAGGTCCCTATAGCAGATACGCCACTGTACGTTTACATAGTTTTCCTCAATAATATAATGTGGGGTAACCACATTTCCTTTTATATATTTTTCTCATCTTTTTCTTTTATATATGAATGCTTCAGGCATGTTGAACAGTGTTCATTGAACACAGAGGCTTACTAATATGCTCTAATACAATAATATTCAAACATAATCATGACAACATACATTAGTTAGATACATTTCAACGTGAGGACTCAACAATGTCTGCTCCCAGCACGTCCTTCACTTTTTCCCAATAGCAGTATCTAACTTTGGTAATGGGATTAAACATATTAAATTCCTAAAGCATCCTTACCACAAATCAAGAAATATAAACAAATGACGCTGACTTTGCAAAGAAATGGCCTCAGTTTCCTCTGCTCCGTCCAGACTGTGAAATACTCATATAGTTATTTAATTTACTTTTAAATTTAACAAAGCTGTTCTCAGCGTATCTGAATCAAAAATACAGTTCAACTGGCAATGAATAGTGAAAGCTTTTTGCTAATATTTAATAGCACTGGCCAATCGAAATCTTGCGACTACCAGAATTCAAATGCAGTTTTTGAAAAACCAAAAATAATTCCAAACATACTCTGCGTCTGGTAGTCGATTGGCCAGCCTGCTTTAGTTATGCCAATGCAAAACGATGTTAGTTTTTGGTAACAATTTTCCTACCGCTCCCCTCTCCTTCTATACTCTTGTTTCTCAAGCTAATTTGAATTTCCTCAATGCCTCTCTTCTAAGCCGGTGTCCCCACTAACGTTAAGAAAAACAAAGCAGGAACAACAGTCTGTCTGGTCGTGCGTTCGTAGACATTTAGTATTTTCTTAACCATTTGGGTAATACTGGGACTATCATATTATTTAAAACACATTCTTGCTCAGTGAATTCTAAGCTATACTACCATATATTTTTTATGTTCAGTTTCATTATGGTTTTAGATTTTCAATTTTGTCACCGGTCATCGTCAAATAAATATTTTACACAAGACGGCCATCTTCCCCTCTCGCTATCTCGCCAGCATGTATTTTTCAAATAACTAACTTGTTTTTGTGACGTCAGAAACATTACCGCGAGGAGGCAATAAAATTGTCTGCGTGTTTTGCCTCTCTTGGCTTTGTCGCAACGTGTATATATGCATGGCAGAATGTGTCAGGCTAAGCGGGGTTGTGCATGGCTGGTTAAGAATTGGCGTTAATAATTTGTATTGTATCGTGTAACACTACCAAAAAATGTAAGGATTACTACTAAATTTGCGTTAAAGTTGACAGAATACGTTAATTCAGATAGTTATATTGCGGCACACTTCCTCAAAATCGTTAATTATAAGTCTTGGCTGCAAAATGTATGCAACAGATTCTGGTAAAATGTTGGTAGTACGTTTTCGAAACCGAAACTAAAACGCGTGTTAAATTTTTACCGTGGAATCGTTCTATAGGCTTTAGCACTGCACAAAAGGCAGTGTTGCTGGCGTGTGAGAGCATCACCGTCAGACACAATAGGGCTGGTTTTATATATTATCATTTTATGACTAAAATCTTACTGAAATGAGCGATTATTCTCGCAGATTTTACTACAGCCATCAATAATTTCAAGGACTTAGCAAGAGAAGCCAAGGACACATTGTAGAAGACCTCTGTGACACAGGTGGGCACTGACAAAACACTTCAGAAATTCTGGTCCTTACAACGAAGAATGAGGAGGAAAGTACACGCCAACAAATTCCTAATATTCTCAGCTCGACAAGGATCAGCCTGAAGACCGATGCCGAAAAAGGGCATGCATTACTCCAGCGTTATATTACTCAGACAGATAAAGGTGATGAAGCTGCCCGCAAAGAAATTAAAGATCGTATCCGAAAACGACAGAAGGGGCGACATATATTTCGACCTCATATCCGAAGAAGACGCTGTGTGAACTTTAGAAACCAGCAGAAACACTGCCCCGAGTTTTGATGGTGTACAGTATCACCACATAAAACAGCTCGATGACACGGACATTAAGAATGTGTTGAGTGATTTCAACACCAGCATACTGAATATTGAGGTGCAGGAAGACTGGCTACATAGTTACATACGGCCACTTCCTAGACCTGGTAAAATCCCCACACTTCTCAGCAGCTATAGAATTACCATAATGCAGAATGTCTACGGTAAACAACTAGAAAAGATTATAGTACGGAAAATAACGAATTACCTCGAAAATGCACAGATCCTACCTGATACTCTCGGAAGCTATAGGCTCATGAAAGTAACATGGGGTAAAGGTGAAATTTTTGCTTATGATGTGTACGAGGGGTTCCAGGGTAAACGAGAAACTGTTGCTGTAGCAATCGACCTAGAGGATGCTCATAACAGTGTGGACCATTAATGAACTGCGTAATGGCTTGTGGTGCTAACCCTTGGCTAACAAGATGGATAGTAGCTGCTTTAACTGAGAGATCAGTGGGATTTCGCTTTGGAACAGGAAAATCAGACCCAATGTGCATTAGCCCAGGACTACCCCCAGGGTTCTTCACTATTACCTGTGCTGATTAATATCTATACAGCAAAAGTAGCCACCATTCAGCCAGCTGGGTTGGGACGAACACTGACTTTTGCTGAAGACATACTCATTTACAGAACTGGCTCTGACTGACAGGAAATGGCTAATAGTTTACATGGGACACTACGGGAGGGGTTTAAATGGTGCGAGGAAACTGGCTCTAAAGTCAAACCCAAGAAGGCCTTCGTGTTGTGGTGCTCCTTAAACAACTCTGTGGCGAGATGGAAGTTAAATAATAACTAGTTGTGGCGTGATGGAGGTTGGATAGAAAATAAGTTAAACTTAATGAGTTAAACTTAACTTGCGTGGCAGGTGGTTGTAGTTGACTTCCCTCGGTCGTACATCTGGACTTTCAAGACAATATGCTTATACCAAGCGAAAGACAGTTTTGGTCTCCTGTTGACAGTGCACAATTTCCAAGGAACAATTGTGTCACGCTTCTCAACACTAGTGTGAACCTGCAAACTTGTGACGAGGGGCTTGGTACTTGGGTTTTACATTCAAAACACCCCTCCGATGCTGACTGGCCACTGGGGAATCAGATTATTCATTCTGACCACACAGTCATGAGGATATAGTATGTCAGTCAAACGAGGGTACGGCATACACCATTACAATACATTTAAGAACTTTTACATCAATTAAGACATTTCCCAAATTACTCGTGATTATTCCTCTTTGGCTTAGCTTCTGCCAAATTAACACATTAGTCTCCCCTATAATACATTGACAGAAGGTGCTGAATAAAAGACAAGAAAGAAAGACGAACTCTTTGTGCACATTACCCAAAAGCAAAGCCCTAAAAAGGACTGTAATGATAAAGACTTTTGAGGTTATATTATTGGGAAAGCCATCTTCTTTCGGGCACATGGCAAAGTATATAGACATGAAGATGATGGTAAGCATAACATTAATTTGAAATATACAAAATCTATTATTATACATTGCTTAACACGGTATTAAGAAATATTATAAGATTAATAATCTACAATTTTCAAACATACCCTCAGAACAGTGGTACGACCAATCTGCGACTGGGTTTTGAGCTTCGATCTAACAAACGCTCACAATGGCGGTTAGTTATGACTTCTCTTCAATTATCAGGTTGTGTTGAAGTTGACTACTTCTAGCAATAACAGGCAACCCTCTGGTTAACTTCTCAGCTCTGGCAGATCTTGAAGCAATTTCGGATTTCGGGGAGTACGGACTGGGTCTGAGACGACTTCTTTATATACCCATCTCAGGTCTATCCCTTTTCTCCGAACGTCCAATCATTTTGCTTCTTTCCTGCTTGCTCTCGAACGTCCAATAATTTCGCTCCATTCCTGCTTGAAAACTTTCGTGGGATTTTAAGTCTATTTTGCGAATTTGTGCTAGTTTAGCGACAAAAACATAATTTCCTAGTCAATTATCAAAGATAATGCTCTCCGACTGCCATAATTACTTGTAGTTTCTGCACAAATCCCAAAATGAATTATTACGTTCGAGGCATTGTATACTCATGAACATCAGTTGGAAAGAATTCAAGACTAATCGACAAATAAGAGAAGACTCTAGGCAGAAATATGTCTCCGACTATATAAGGAAAAGACGATGGTCATATATCGGTCATGTCCTACGAATGCAAAACAACAGAATACCACAACAGGCGCTCACTTGGGTTCCTGAGGGTAAGAGGAAAAAAGGAAGACCAAAAGAAACACTCAGAAGAACAATAATAAGAGAAGGAAGAACGTTGGGCCTAAATAATGTGCAAGAGCTAAGAGGAGTGGCGTCACAACGAACAACCTGGAGAGCACTGGTTTCTGCCTTATGCGCCGTGTTTGGTGCTTAAAGAATTTATTATTATTATTATTATTGTATACTATCGCAGAATTTACGCTGTGCTAGTTTACACGGGATTTCCCTATAGAAGTTCGCTGCGATTTCCAGTGTGTATCTGGCCGTGTCATGACAAACAGACCTTCCAGATATAATATCAACGGACAGAAAATTGAAAGGCGAGAAAAGAAGGCAAGAAAAGCTTAAATACCTTTGAGTTGCATTCGATTGCAGGCTATCGTACATGCACCATGCTGATCACATCATACAGAAATGCAGGAGAGGTCTGACAGCCCTGAAAATAATGGTCGCTGCTCATCTGGAGCAGAGATTACTATTTCTTCTTTATCATCAGCTCGGCATATCGGTCATTGAGTATGGGCTGGGAATACTTCCGCTGTCAGTAACACAATGTGAACGACTAGAACGCATTCAAAATGAAGGGATGCATATAGTCTTGGGATGTATACTAGATATCCCAAGTGTAACAATGAGTTACACGCTTGGAGTGATGTCTATTAGATATGTGATGGCCCAGGCAAAAGCTTATATGTGAGTAGCCACAGACAAACGGTACCCCCTGCATGGAAACATAGCTGACATTAAGGGAACAAGAATAAAGAGATGGATGTCATGGATGGCAGAGGCAACGATCAAGCAGGTGACCACATTTGAAAATATAAAGTAGAAGAGTGGAGTAAGTCAGATGAGAACTGGATTAACTACCAGCAAGTCATCACCAGCCTTGGCAGAGAGTTTAGAACTTGGGGCAAAGTATCAACCGATATATGATCATGCCGCAAATAATGATGCCATTGTGTATACTGATTGGTCTGTGATACGTGGTGAGAAATCTCAGCCCATGTTTCGAAAGATTCAAAATGGTTGGCTACGGCATCCTTACTATTAGTAGTAGTAACAATAGTAAGAGCAGTTGTACTAGTAGTGATAGTAGTTATAGTTATAGCAATAGTTGTAGTGATTCATCATCATCAATAATATTAGTAATAGTAGTATTAGTAGTAACGGTAGTAGTATTAACAGTAACAGTAGTAGTAGCACTAACTAGTAGTACTGTAGTAGTTGCAACAGAAGTAGTGTTAGTTGCAGCAGTAGTAGTAGTAGTATTAGTAGTAGTAGCAACACTAGCAGCAGCAGCAGTAGTAGTATTAGTAGTAGTGGTAGTAGTAGCACTAGCAGCAGCAGCAGTAGTAGTATTAGTTGTAGTAGTAGTAGTAGTAGTAGTAGTTGAAGCAGTAGTAGTGTTAGTTGCAGCAGCATTAGTAATAGTATTAATAGTAGTAGCAGCACTAGCAGCAGCAGCAGTAGTAGCATTAGTAGTAGTAGTAGTAGCACTAGCAGCAGCAGTAGTAGTATTAGTAGTAGTAGTAGTAGCAGCAGCACTAGCACCAGTAGTAGTATTAGTAGTCGCAGTAGTAGTAGCACTAGTATCAGCAGTAGTAGTATTAGTAGTAGTAGTAGTAGTAGTAGAAGTAGTAGTAGTAGTAGTAGTAGTAGTAGCAGCAGCAGCACTAGCAGCAGCAGAAGTAGTGTTAGTAGTATTAGTAATAGTAGTAGTAGTATTAGTAATATTAGTAGTAGTAGTTTTAGTAGTAGTAGTAGTAATAGTAGTAGTAATAGTAGTAGTATTAGTAGTAGTAGTAGTAGTAGTAGTAGTAGTAGTAGTAGTAGTAGTAGTAGTAGTAGTAGTAGTAGTAGTAGTAGTAGTAGTAGTAGCAGCAGCAGCAGCAGCACTAGCAGCAGCAGAAGTAGTGTTAGTAGTATTAGTAATAGTAGTAGTAGTATTAGTAATATTAGTAGTAGTAGTAGTAGTAGTAGTAATAGTAGTAGTATTAGTAGTAGTAGTATTAGTAGTAGTAGTAGTTGTTGTAGTAGTATTAGTAGTAGTAGTAGCAACAGCAGCAGCACTAGCAGCAGCAGTAGTAGTAGTAGTAGTAGTATTAGTAGTATTAGTAGTAGTAGTAGTAGTAGTAGTAGTAGTAGTAGTAGTAGAAGTAGTAGTAGTAGGAGGAGGAGGAGGAGGAGGAGGAGGAATATGGTAGAAGAAGAAGAATTAGAAGGAAATGAAAAATACCAACAAACGAACAAAAAAGAAGCAGAAGAAGAAGGAAGAGATGAAGAGAAACAAAACTGATAATGATGACCATGTCATGAAATATTCTAATCCACATATATAAATTATTAGGTAAATATGAAGCCTAACAAATAAAATTAATAAAGAGAAGAGCAATGGTAAAATAACAGTGCTGTCACAAAGAATGTACTCGAAATCCCCCTTGTTTTCTGCTTCGTCTGCAAATTGTAACGCTTTCACGTTGATATAAAAGCTTACTGTATTATTACCCGCCTTCTTCAATGAAACGTGTGCTGCATTTCTAAGAAAAACATTGAGACGTACTGCGTAATGACCTAAATTAATCCTAACATTAATTATACTGCGTTACCAAAACGAACGAACAGATGGACAAAAGGATAAAGAGAGAGGGGAGGGCTGAAAATCAGGAACGCATGCATCACGCGTGTAAGTCTACATGCACTAATTTTTTTTTTCAGACGGACAGTGATAAAATACACTACCCTTTCCCAGAGTTAGGTTTATAAATCATAAAAAAAAACTCTTATTAGAAAAGATAACATTAGATGGGTTTACGGTTGAAAACATAACAGTACCCAGACAGCACATCTTCGAAACAGGAGGTAGAAGAAATTGCATATTTTGAATGCAGCCACGTAGCTCCTTTAAATTTGTATTTTTGGGTTCCTTAGGGCTTGCTGACAAATAATATGTAAAACGTTACGCAAATAGTCCAGGAATTAATAAATTATACCCAAAATAAAATATTGGGGGTGCCTGACAGCATAAAATCATTTCTGCTCATAAGATTTTTTTTTAACATGTTTGAAAAAAATTTACGTTACAGAAATAGCCTACCATGTAAACTCCAAATTGATTGGAGCGCAACAAATGAAAGCCTAACCACGATTGGTCGGGCTATAAATACTATCTTGGTTGTTAGGGGAAAACGGGGAAAGGTAACATTTTTTCAAACACTTGTCGAAACGGGGCTCATTGGTCAGACTCGCTGATATACACACTTGGGAGCGTTAGTTCGAAACCACTTGTTTAAAATAGCTTGATAAAGCATCAGTGCGTTGAAGCCAGCTTATATTTGGCTCAATAAAAGCCTGGAAGATAAGCAGATGGGAATTTGTGCCAGTTTGTGCCAGAATTCATTGCTAATCAACGTATCTGTGTTTATTCGTATGAATTGTGGTAAGCTTGAACCATTCAATATCTTTTAATGAAAATTGAATGTGAATTGTTGATTTATGCCTGTATATATATGTGTAGTTCAGTGGCCAACGTGAGGTAAAGCCTGTAATGCTCCAGCCTGAACAGAGGGTGTCGGAGAGAAGTAAAACGGCATGGAATGGCCAAACAGTACACTGACACCTGGATAATTGACTAGAAAGAAATAATGCTGGAAGTGCAGAGGCGTAGTAACCATTAAGAAGGGTAATACTGGAATAAAGTATTTCAAATGAAGCTGACAGTTGGCCTAATGCTCTGAACTCAATGTTTGTGCTGTGTTGTGATCAATGTAACAAGAGAGTTTAAGTTAGTTATGAAGTAGAAGGTACATCCTTCTTGATTTCAGGGACAGTGGTCTTGATGGTACTGAGCAGCACCTAGTCAGAGCTTTGCTGAATCCAGTGTCGGACAGCATACTCCTTGGTCCTTTTAGCTATCAGTGAGGTGTCTCCAGAGCCCAGAGGAGAATTCGAGCAGAGGAGTCCTTTCCTGCCGCCATCACGCCAGATAAGCTAACTTGGCCAGCTGAGCTCAACATTATGTCCCCTCATCTTGAACTGACTTTGTAAAATTAACATTAAGAGGGGAATTTACTTGTCTTAAAATCAGGAACTGTGAACATCTCCAATACTAGTCCCTAAAGACAAACTATTGAAGTCATGATGACAAATACCAACAGAGCTTGAACAAAACAAAACCAGTATTACCTCATTTTACTACTACACAACTGACACACATAGAACATTTGTAATAATATATGTCACTACAATATTCATATTAAATACATTCTGTACATAACTTGTAATTTAAATTGATTGTGATTCCTGGTTCCCTTGTAGTTGAATCAGGACACATATTCATTCATGCCAGTAATGAATACATATTGTTATTTGAAAGTTTATCAGTGACTCTTTTAAGATATCTTTGTAGAGTGTTATATGTATGTGAGTGTCACAGTGTTGTCAAGAGTAGTGGATTAAATTAAATTGTTTATCTGTCTGTTGTTGTGACTTACACTTCATCATACACATACCCTAGACACATAACGTAGCATCACACTATTCCAGAATAATTCTGACTGAGATATATAGATATGTGGTAGCAAGTAAGGTTATCTATAATACACTACTCTTAATAGATATAGATACCTTCACAGCTGATCTCAGTCAGTACACTAAGTTCCCTATAAGTATTTATAACATCCCACTTCACCACATATATTGGGGTCTCGCTCTTGGGATTTTGAATCTTTAACTATTAAAAATATTGGGGATAATTCACTTCAGGGAATATAAGAATTAAAAGGTATCCTTGGGTGGAATTAAATAAGGTTGAGCTCACGGTGCCTGTGTTGTCCATTAGAGATTGAATTGTTGGTTAGACATTATATAAAGTTACCTGATAGACAATGGCGGACCTGGCCAAATTTCGATCTGCTGCGGTTCAGACGGCAAAAGAGTTAGGATTAGATGGGCAAGTTATGGTTGCCTATGTCACGACGGAATGTGACAAATTTATTGAACGCGAAGAAAGAAGGTTTGAAGCCGAAAGAAGGTTAGAGGCTGAAAGGGAAATTAAGAAGTTACAGTTTGAGGCTGAGGCTGAGACTAAGAGGTTGCAGATTGAGGCTGAGGCTAAGAAATTGGAAGCAGAAAGAGAAGAGAAGAAATTAGCTGCAGAAAGAGAAGAGAAGAAATTAGCTGCAGAAGAAAGAAGATTGACTGCAGAGAGGGAAGCAGAAAAGGAGGAGAAAAGATTACAAAGGGAACATGAGTTACGACTAAGGGAGTTTGAGTTTCAAGGCCATGCTCCTGAAAATGGTGCCAGTCCCTTTGCCTCTGATGCTACAGTTACTCAAGGAGCCTCAACCTCAGCTATGAACTTTCATTTAGATCATTTTGTTGAGAAAGACGATGATATTGAGAGCTATATAAATAGGTATGAACTATTAGCTACCACGTATGGGTTAGAGAGAGAAAGGTGGAGCTTAAAGTTATCTCAGGGACTTCGTGGGGCAGCTTATGAAGTTTTTGCAAAAATGAGCAGAGGTGATCAGGAAAATTATGACATGCTAAAGCAGGCTCTTTTGTTAAGGTATGAAAAGAATGCAGAGTTTTACAGGAAAAAATTTAGGAATGCTAAACTACTGTCAGGTGAAACCTATCACCAGTTCTCTGCACGAATAGAGACATACTTGGAGAAATGGACTTCTCTGGGGAAAACCCAAGATCTTAAGGAAATGGTCCTTATAGAGCAACTAAGAGAGTCCATGGCTCCAGACCTGAGAAAGTTTCTCATGGAACAAGGTGCAGAGAGGCTGGGTGAGTTGCTAAATGTTGCTGAAAGGTATCAAGCAGCTCAAGCAGAGGTAACAGGTAATAAAAAGAAACAGGTGGATAACTTTAGGGCACCACAGAACTTTAATAAATTTGATCCTAGGGATCAAAATAAAGGTAAGCACCAATTTGATAGGCCACGGTATGACAATAAAAATAAATTCCCACAATTCGATGAAAGGAAATATGATGAAAGAAAATCTTTCAACCAAGGAAAAAGGTGGTGTAAAAATTGTAAGATGAACAATCATGACACTGACCATTGTAGAAGGAAACCTCCTCATTTAGCTGCTATGACATCGGGGAAAAAGGAAAAGAAGGGCAAACCTGAAGAATTACAGGAACCATACCACCCCCCAGTGTGTGAAGATGTCATCTGTAATGGTGTCACTATAAGATGTTTATATGATACCGGTTTAGATTACGATTCCGTTGTGAGTTCTCACCTGGTGCAGGCCGATCAATACACCACAGAAACAGTGGAGATTCAAACTGCAACCAAGGATGTAGCTACCATGACACTTCCCGTCGCCCGAATAAAAGTGAAAACGCGATATGTGGAAGGAATCATAAAAGCAGCAGTGATAAATGAGCCAATCTACCCTCTAATATTGGGGTGTAGATATGTCTTCTTGGGAAATCCCAAGAGACCTGTGATATTGGCAACAGTGCAGACCAGATCACAGACAAAGAAGGAGGAGGATAATCCCATAAATACTCACCCAGATGAGATGAGGAAGGCACAGGCTGAGGACAAAACACTCAAGCCATGTTTCAAGAAGTTGCCCAAATCTCATACACCTCCAGGCAAGGGAGAGTTTTATATGAAGAACAAATTGATATATAGGAAGGCTGGATCTGAATCCAATGGTCACGGACAGCTGGTCCTTCCCACTTCATATAGGACTAAAGTGTTGGAACTAGGGCATGCGATTCCCTTCAGTGGTCATATGGGAATCAGCGCAACAGGACAGCGAATAGCTTGTCACTATTTCTGGCCAGGAATAACTGAAGATATCAAACGATATGTAAAATCCTGTCCAGAGTGCCAACGAGTAGCACCTAAACATTGGACTGCACCAGCAACTCTGGGGGAAATGCCCATAGTGGGAACACCCTTTGAGAGAGTTGCCGTGGATCTTGTGGGACCTCTCACCCGAACCAAGAGAAGGAACAGCTACATTCTGACTCTGGTGGACACTTGTTCTATGTGGGGAGAGGCAGTAGCCCTGTCATCGATTGATTCAAAACATGTGGCAGAGGCATTGCTCACAATTTTCACAAGGTTAGGTTTTCCCAATCAAATCTTGACTGATAATGGCTCTCAGTTCAAGGGGAAACTAACTGAAGAAGTTTTCAGGATCTTCCAGGCCAAACACTTCCATTGTAGTGTGTATCATCCCCAAGGGAACGGCCAAGTGGAAAGATTTAACGGCACATTAATGTCGATCCTGAGAAAGTTGGCACACGAAAAACCAGATACATGGGACCAGTACCTGCACGCCGCCCTCTTTGCTTATCGGGAGGTACCCCATAGTTCAACCGGTATGGCCCCGGCAACATTATTGTTTGGAAGGCCAATAAAAGGTCCACTCGAAGCTATGTTAAGAACGTGGACTGATGAAAAGGCAGAGGAAAACATTACATCTTCATACCAGTATGTGAATGAGCTGACCACTCGGTTAAAAACTGGCTGGAAACTTGCCAATGAAAATTTGAAACAAGCCAGGAAGAAACATGCTGCCTATTATAACAGGAAGGCGAAAGACAGAAATTTGGCTGTGGGAGAGAAAGTACTGCTTCTTTTGCCCGGGAGTCAGAATAAGTTACAAATTGGATGGCAGGGTCCATATACAGTTCTAGAGAAGGTGTCTAGAACAAATTATAAGATAGATAAGAAGGGGAAAGAAAAAATCTATCATGTGAATCTCCTGAAGAAATATTTGGAAAGAGAACATCAGGAAGAGACACACTTGTTGACCTTGTCCATCGCCATGGAGATGAAAAAGGAACCACTTTCATCATTTGAATATCCATTACACCCCTGTGAGACAGCAGCACAGGTGAAAATCAGTACACATTTAACGAAAACTCAGAAAGAGAGAGTGCAACAGGTTCTAAATAATCATGCAGAGGTGTTAACAGACCGACCAGGGCATACAAACCTATTGGAATATGATATGAAACTCATAGACTCCACACCTGTCTGTATGAAACCATATTCGATTCCGTTTGCTAAGGAAAAAGCTTTGAAGGAAGAGATAGACTATCTGTTGAAGGAAGGAATTATTTCGCACAGTGAGTCTTCGTATAGTTCCGGGGTGGTACTCTTAAGGAAGCCCTCTGGAGAACATAGACTCTGTATAGATTACAGGAGACTGAATGCTATTACAGAAGGACAGGTGGATCCATTGCCGGATACAAATCAGCTGTTTGCCAGACTAAATAAAGCTAAATATTTCTCAAAAGTGGATCTGAGTAAAGGATACTATCAGATTCCAGTAAAGCCTGAGGTTAGACCATACCTAGCTTTTAGTACCTCAGAAGGACACTATGAGTTTAATAGATTGCCATTTGGATTGAAGAATGCGCCTAGTGTCTTCTCTAGAATGATGAGAAAATTATTGGGTCCTCTGAATAATCCCTGTATAACAAATTTTATGGATGATATCCTTATAGCAACAGAAACATTTGAGGAACACATTGACTCTCTGAACATGCTGTTGACTCGACTTGGGGAGGCAAATTTAACAGCCCGACCAACCAAATGTTGCGTTGGATGTAAAGAATTGGAATTTTTGGGACACACAGTTTATCAGGGAAACATGACCCCTGACCCAAAGAACTTAGAGAAACTACAGAAAGCCCCGAGACCACAAACCAAGAAGGACGTGAGATCCTTTGTCTCATTATGTGGTTTCTACCAGAAGTATATCAAAAACTTTAATTCCATATGTGCACCGTTAACTGAATTGACACGTAAAGGACATCCAGATCGCATTACATGGACACCACAATGTGAAATGACTTACCAAGAATTGAAGGAAAAGCTCACAAGTAAACCCATTTTGAAATTACCTGACTTAAGTCAAGAATTCATAGTAAGGACGGATGCAAGTAATATTGGGCTAGGTGCAACTCTACTACAGAAATCAGATGCATTGGATGGGGAATTAAGCCCAGTGGCATATGCTAGCAGAAAGTTGAATAAAGCTGAAATCAACTACTCAACTAGCGAAAAAGAATGTCTTGCAGTAATATGGGCAATAAAGAAATTCAATATTTATCTATATGGGAAGGCATTTAAGTTGCAAACAGATCACAAACCTTTATCGTTTTTAGCACAGGCTAAGCATGAGAACTCTAGGTTACTCCGATGGTCTTTGCTTCTGGCTCCATATAATTTTAGCATTGAGTATATATCTGGAAAAACCAATTTGGGAGCTGATTTTTTAAGCCGCCATCCGTGTGATGAGAATCACCGTAAACCCCAGAAATAATAATAAATTTCTCTATGTGTATATAGAATAAAGGACTGACATATAATGTCTGTTTTAAGAGGGGAGGTGTCATGAAATATTCTAATCCACATATATAAATTATTAGGTAAATATGAAGCCTAACAAATAAAATTAATAAAGAGAAGAGCAATGGTAAAATAACAGTGCTGTCACAAAGAATGTACTCGAAATCCCCCTTGTTTTCTGCTTCGTCTGCAAATTGTAACGCTTTCACGTTGATATAAAAGCTTACTGTATTATTACCCGCCTTCTTCAATGAAACGTGTGCTGCATTTCTAAGAAAAACATTGAGACGTACTGCGTAATGACCTAAATTAATCCTAACATTAATTATACTGCGTTACCAAAACGAACGAACAGATGGACAAAAGGATAAAGAGAGAGGGGAGGGCTGAAAATCAGGAACGCATGCATCACGCGTGTAAGTCTACATGCACTAATTTTTTTTCAGACGGACAGTGATAAAATACACTACCCTTTCCCAGAGTTAGGTTTATAAATCATAAAAAAACTCTTATTAGAAAAGATAACATTAGATGGGTTTACGGTTGAAAACATAACAGTACCCAGACAGCACATCTTCGAAACAGGAGGTAGAAGAAATTGCATATTTTGAATGCAGCCACGTAGCTCCTTTAAATTTGTATTTTTGGGTTCCTTAGGGCTTGCTGACAAATAATATGTAAAACGTTACGCAAATAGTCCAGGAATTAATAAATTATACCCAAAATAAAATATTGGGGGTGCCTGACAGCATAAAATCATTTCTGCTCATAAGATTTTTTTTTAACGTGTTTGAAAAAAAATTTACGTTACAGAAATAGCCTACCATGTAAACTCCAAATTGATTGGAGCGCAACAAATGAAAGCCTAACCACGATTGGTCGGGCTATAAATACTATCTTGGTTGTTAGGGGAAACGGGGAAAGGTAACATTTTTTCAAACACTTGTCGAAACGGGGCTCATTGGTCAGACTCGCTGATATACACACTTGGGAGCGTTAGTTCGAAACCACTTGTTTAAAATAGCTTGATAAAGCATCAGTGCGTTGAAGCCAGCTTATATTTGGCTCAATAAAAGCCTGGAAGATAAGCAGATGGGAATTTGTGCCAGTTTGTGCCAGAATTCATTGCTAATCAACGTATCTGTGTTTATTCGTATGAATTGTGGTAAGCTTGAACCATTCAATATCTTTTAATGAAAATTGAATGTGAATTGTTGATTTATGCCTGTATATATATGTGTAGTTCAGTGGCCAACGTGAGGTAAAGCCTGTAATGCTCCAGCCTGAACAGAGGGTGTCGGAGAGAAGTAAAACGGCATGGAATGGCCAAACAGTACACTGACACCTGGATAATTGACTAGAAAGAAATAATGCTGGAAGTGCAGAGGCGTAGTAACCATTAAGAAGGGTAATACTGGAATAAAGTATTTCAAATGAAGCTGACAGTTGGCCTAATGCTCTGAACTCAATGTTTGTGCTGTGTTGTGATCAATGTAACAAGAGAGTTTAAGTTAGTTATGAAGTAGAAGGTACATCCTTCTTGATTTCAGGGACAGTGGTCTTGATGGTACTGAGCAGCACCTAGTCAGAGCTTTGCTGAATCCAGTGTCGGACAGCATACTCCTTGGTCCTTTTAGCTATCAGTGAGGTGTCTCCAGAGCCCAGAGGAGAATTCGAGCAGGGAGTCCTTTCCTGCCGCCATCACGCCAGATAAGCTAACTTGGCCAGCTGAGCTCAACATTATGTCCCCTCATCTTGAACTGACTTGTAAAATTAACATTAAGAGGGGAATTTACTTGTCTTAAAATCAGGAACTGTGAACATCTCCAATACTAGTCCCTAAAGACAAACTATTGAAGTCATGATGACAAATACCAACAGAGCTTGAACAAAACAAAAACCAGTATTACCTCATTTTACTACTACACAACTGACACACATAGAACATTTGTAATAATATATGTCACTACAATATTCATATTAAATACATTCTGTACATAACTTGTAATTTAAATTGATTGTGATTCCTGGTTCCCTTGTAGTTGAATCAGGACACATATTCATTCATGCCAGTAATGAATACATATTGTTATTTGAAAGTTTATCAGTGACTCTTTTAAGATATCTTTGTAGAGTGTTATATGTATGTGAGTGTCACAGTGTTGTCAAGAGTAGTGGATTAAATTAAATTGTTTATCTGTCTGTTGTTGTGACTTACACTTCATCATACACATACCCTAGACACATAACGTAGCATCACACTATTCCAGAATAATTCTGACTGAGATATATAGATATGTGGTAGCAAGTAAGGTTATCTATAATACACTACTCTTAATAGATATAGATACCTTCACAGCTGATCTCAGTCAGTACACTAAGTTCCCTATAAGTATTTATAACATCCCACTTCACCACAGACCATAAAGCTAAACAAAAAGCAACAGGCGGAAAAATTATTTTCAAAAGAATGTGAAAGTAAAAATGGTGGGCCCTTAAAAAAACAAAAAAAAAAACAAGCGAACCGTGAGAGAGGAATATGGGGAGATATCACCTTGTACATTTTGGGATGTTAATTAAACTATCGATTGTCCCCAGCACCTGTCTGGACAGAGGCACGGTCGTTATTAAAGTTATTGCCCTATTTTGTTTTGACGAGCTGGCCTGGCTACTCTTTAAGCTGTCACACCCACAATTTTTATACAGAGTGACCTGCTCACTTCCTGTTCCGGTTTTAACGTTGTTTTTTTTTCTCTTGTCTCAAAGCCCATTTCCATGATTGTTACCGCCATGGGTTTCTCACGTGCAGACGTGAGTAAATACAAACTAGAGAACATATGCAAATAGGAAACAAATAAATAACAATGAACTCACTCACACTGCCATAGCGACATAATGTATGCAAATATAAACACAAAATCAAATGCAAACAACACTACCTTTTTATAATAACATAACATAAAAGCCTTATCATAAGAAATGATAACACGATAATAGCTTTTGACTATAATATTTCTAACTAAATTTGAGTATACTTTTGGTTTTTAACTTTTTGGTGAAATCCAATTTTAGCGTTCCGTGTTCTGTAGTCACCTCCCTTTAAATGGAGCATTCACTGCGCTCGTATGATGATGATGAATGATGAGCTAGCTCTCTCTCTCTCTCTCTCACATCCACGCGTACTCTCTTAAACATGTTGATAGACACTGTATGATGATGATGAATGACGAGCTAGCTCTCTCTCTCTCTCTCACATCCACGTGTAATCTCTTAAACATGTGGATAGACACCGTATGATGATGATGAATGACGAGCTAGCTCTCTCTCTCTCATCAACGCGTACACTCTTAAACATGTTGATAGACACCGTATGATGTTGATGAATGACGAGCTAGCTCTCTCTCTCATCAACGCGTACACTCTAACATGTTGATAGACACCGTATGATGATGATGGTGAATGACGAGCTAGCTCTATCTCACATCAACGCGTACACTCTTTAACATGTTGATAGACACCGTATGATGATGATGATGATGAATGACGAGCTAGCTCTATCTCACATCAACGCGTACACTCTTTAACATGTTGATAGACACCGTATGATGATGATGATGAATGACGAGCTAGCTCTATCTCACATCAACGCGTACACTCTTTAACATGTTGATAGACACCGTATGATGATGATGATGAATGACGAGCTAGCTCTATCTCACATCAACGCGTACACTCTTTAACATGTTGATAGACACCGTATGATGATGATGAATGACGAGCTAGCTCTCTCTCATCAACGCGTACACTCTTTAACATGTGGATAGACACCGTATGACGTTGTACATTTATGATCGGTTGAATGGCCAACTGCCTACGTGTATATACAACTCCGCCATTAAACTAAAGTATTCACACATACTGTAATGACACGTAGGAAAAAACTACTATTCACCTACATTCATGCCTGGACTAAAATTAAACACACACACACATGCCCACCACACGTGACAGTTAAACCGGCAGTGTAAACTAGCGTGCTCAAACAGTCCTACCGTTAGACGACACATCTAATGTTACATAAATATACATCAATAAAACGAATGCTATTTAAATCACTGGTTGATGCTGTCTTTGTTGCTGGGTGACCTTTTAAGCCGTACGTACCGCCGGGCTGGGCACCATGTGTTAAATTCTAATGTCCGACACGTTTTTCTTCTTTTATTTTTTTAAAGGTCGCAGTGGGAGATTTCCGGCAAGAAAACCGAACTTGTAGTCGACGAGTAGACACCGGTAGGGTTTGCGTAGATCCGATAAAGAGACATCTGCGGTTTCTGCGGTTTTTTTTTTTTCTTAAAATATTTATTCGTCAGTCTGGGAGACATTCATATTCGTCTTGTCTGAATGAGATCATATGACACGTAAGCTGGCGTATTTTTTTTTCTTTAAAAAAAAAAAAAAAAAAAACCCACAAACAATCAAATGTGGACAAGATTGTTGTATAATCGATAGTGGTCATATGGGATACGTTTTGAGGTCAAGTGATGGGCGATAAGTAGTTTTTGCCTGTTACTCTTTGAGCCAGTTAAACAACTTTGAATATTTGATTTGCCACTTTGCTATCATCTACAACAAAACATCTTATGAGGTCGCCCACATATGACGTCACGCAATTTTTGCCTTTTTAAAACATTCCTTTCCCCCTTTTTGTCACAATGTTGTCACAAAAAGCCCAGATTCCAAAATGACGTAACAAATCTCTTTAAAATAACCCACTCCTTCCATACCCTAGTTTTTGGTCATGCTGAAAAGAATGTAATCGAATGTAAATTAGTTTACTATTGTAGACAAAACAATACTTTACTTTAAGTAAAATAGCTCTTAATTAGTCAGAGCTACTAAGATCTTCCCTTTCATGTGCGCATCCCAGCACGAGACAAGGCCTTACCTTTACCTTGCTCAGCTAAATGCATTTGCGTCCTTCCCCCCTCCCACACACACGCACACGTTTGTAAACGTTCACACCAGTTGGTTCAACTTGCTAACCGTTTGTGTCTTTGATCTCACTCGACTGGTGTCGTCATGGTGATAACTTGTTATTGTTTTATTTTTTAAAAATCACATTTTAATCTACAATACAGTTTATTAAGTCTACATTTTACATTCTATTCAGAAAAGAAAAGTACAGTAGAACTCCATTTATCCGAACCCCAATTATCCGAACATCCAATTATCCGAACACTTTTTCCAGAAAAAAAAAAATCAGTCTCCACCAGTCACGTTAGACTACAGTTCTGAATCTTTTGATGCGGCAAGCTTCAAATGTGTGCGAACAATTTGTAGACAATGAGATGGGCTAATGGACGGTCGCTTACGTACATGAAGTCAGTTAGATCATAAAGTCCGTTAATATCTGGTTTACCAATCCAGTGTATGTGTGAGTTCTAGGCAGAATACTGGCTAAACAGACAGTTCAACTTAAAATAATTGTGTCTGCTACTACAGCAGAATAATTTTGGTGTACACGTATTTCTCTGTGCGACCTGGCATCTTCCAGTAGGCCTAAAGCATATAAAAGGAACCGCAATGTTTTGTCAATTGAAACGAAAACAGAAATTATCAAGAGACTAGGAAAAGGTGAAACTGTGTCTTCATTTGCGAGGATTTTCAATGTTGAGAAAGCTACCGTCTCTGACATCAAAAGTAACAAGGATAAAATTATGAGTTTTGCATCGAAATTGGATAGTGAAAATGGGTCGAAGAAACATAAAACCATGAGAAATGCGAAAGATTTGAAATTGGAAGAGGCTTTGTATATATGGTTTGTGCAAAGAAGAAGCAAAGGGGAACCTATCTCTGGCTCTCTATTGTGTGAAAAGGCACTTCAATTCAACAGTCAACTTGACGGTCCTCCTGACTTTAAGGCTAGCCAGGGATGGTTAAGAAACTTTAAATCTCGTCATGGCATACGAGAATTGGAGATTCAAGGGGAATCTTCATCTAGCGATGCAACTGCCGCTGAAAATTTTAAAGAAACATTCTTGGCTTTTTTGGAAGAAGAAGGTTATTTACTCGATGATGTGTATAATGCCGATGAGACTGGCTTATACTGGAAATCATTGCCTCAAAAATCACTTGCATCTCAGCGCGAAGCAGCTGCCCCTGGGTTTAAAAAGTGCAAAGAGAGAGTAACAATTTTGGTAGCCGCGAATGCCAGTGGAAGTCATCGTTTACCGGTGCTAATGATCGGCAAAGCCAAAAAAAACACGTTGTTTAAAGAATGTGACATGTCTCCCATTGTGCTACAAAGCACAGAAGAGTGCTTGGATGAATAGTGAAATATTTCTTGATTGGTATACAAATCAGTTCATCCCAAATGTGAAGAGGTTGAAAGAACAAGAAAAGAAAACTGGAAAAGTAATTCTTCTACTGGTCAATGCACCATCTCATTCAGAGACGGATACATTGAATGCAGTTGATGCAAATTTTAAAGTAATTTTTCTGCTTCCCAATGTAACAGCACTGATTCAACCAATGGATCAGGGTGTTATAGCAAAGCTTAAAAAGATGTACAAGAAGGAAGTCCTGCGTCGTTTATTGTTGGCTGAAGATGAAGAAAGTGTGGTGGCGTTTTCAAAAAAAAGCTTAATCTCAAAGACTGCTGCTATATGTAAGCTGATGCTTGGACCACCCTGTCACAAGATAATCTCAACAAGGCTTGGAATAGATTGCTTGGGAAAAAAGGAGGAAATGAAACTACTGCAGTGGACACAAATGATGATTGTATAAATGAAGTTGTGGAACTGTTTCAAGCAATGCCCGGATTTTCGGACTGTGACAAAGATGATGCACACATGTGGCTAGAAGATGATAATGATTCTGGTTTTCAGTTTTTGAATGACGAAGAAATTTTGTCTTTTGTGCAAGAAGAAAACCAAATACATGTAGTGACCGATGATGAAGACTCCTCAGAAGTACATGATGTACTTGTAGATTATGAAGAAAACCCAAAACGTCGACCAAGTCCTGAAGAGGCCTTTATAGCACTAGAAACAGCGATGGCTTGGTACGAGCAAGAAGATGACAGCTGTCCTACACAGCTTCTGCTGTTGAAGAGAATGCGGGACTTAGCAGCCAAAAGCAGACTATCCAGTTTGGCGCAAAAGAGGATTCCTCATTATTTTAAATAGTGGGCTACATCTGTGCAAGTACATGTATACGTAAGTTGCGCCTGGTTTTGAATTGTTTGTAATGTTATTTTGAAAACATTTCTCTTTCTTAACAAAAAATAATTAATACAAGTAGTACATGCACTGCAGTGTAATGAAAGATTTTGGTGATACAGTGATCTAATACAGTGTGGGTATTATTATTACAGTACAAGTAAATATGTTTTATAGTGTATTTTCCTTGTGATTGTTAATTATTTTTAGAAATATGTGTACATGTACTCGATACATCATGTAATCCAATTATCCGAACATTTGATTATCCGAACGATGCTCGGTCCCATGGGGTTCGGATAAATGGAGTTCTACTGTACAATTCAATTTAAACCAGTTATGGGTTATAACAATTATCCGATATTTCAGCTGAGATTATAATATTAATATAAGTCGTTCACGTGGGAGTTGTTAACTATTGCGGATAAAATTAGACTATGGATGCTACAAAATCTATGTTCCGGCACCATTTATGACAAGCGAACCTCAACCTTATTTTCTGTGTGACGTACTGGAAACAGCTGTATGCCATCTGAAGACTGTATTTGATGCTTTTTCCTCAAGGGCTCAAAGGTTCGTTATTTTTACTGATTCACTGTCTGCCCTTTAAGCTTTGGAAGGCAGTGGATATTGTAGAAGTGAATTAGCCAAACTAATCATGGATGCTGATTGTCACGTGGGTCTTTATATCATTAAATTGCCTACATCTTCTTCCTATTCTCTCACCCAAATCCTTTCATTTTATTATCTTTCCTTACTTGTTTTTCCTGTATTTTTCGCATCACTCGTTTGCGAAAAATATTTTCTTCAGTATTTTTAAACTTTACCGGTTTTGTTTCTCAAAACTGAGTATCGCACTAGATGGTATTACGTGGATGTCAGTCAGACGAGAAGCGTTATAATGCATTCCGTCAGACCAGGAGAGCCGACAGCTGTCTGCTGTTCCCACGGGGACAGTGTTTTCTTCGGCCGAGTTCTGGGCCGTAGTGTGAAAATTCACTCCGCCAGAACGGGCAGGCAGACAGAGGGTCTGGTTTTTCGCATAAGACACTCATGCTCCACGGGCCATGGTCAGCTTGTAGTGTGAAAACTGCCCTGCCTTTCAGACAAGTTGTCTACCTTTGAAATTAACACGCACGTTTCTCGGTCAGTTTGTTAAACGAAGGGTGAGATTACTCGTGGCACGGCAGACGGTTGTCTGAGATTTGCAACTGACACGCGCTTTTCCCGGTCAGTTTGTCAACGCAGGTGCGTAATCGCCCTGGTGGCAGTTACGACACGCCTCTAAGTTAAACGTAGCTGTTATGAGAAGGGGGAGAGATTGGGGCGGGGGAAATAGTTCATCCTTTGTCGGATTTTAAAATATTAACCTAGTTTGAAACTTTAATTTGGGTCTCGCTCCTATATTCGCAGTAGACAGGTTGTTCGAAACAGAATAGCTGTTAGCGAAGTTTCTCAGTTTGTTTCGGCAATTTGTCGAACTTCTAGACTTCCTTAAATATTCAGCATATAATTCTTAAGTTGTGCGACTACCGGTAGTTCTGTGTGAGGTAATATATATTATATCTAGTATTTTGTGACATGATAAAGTGTTAAGTCGCTTATTTCATATTTCACTAGTTAGATTTTGCGCAGAGTGCCAAATTTATATAGTCTGTATTATTTTCTAGTGACGTGTTTCAGTGGATAGCAGAAAAAATTATCTTAGCTTACTAAACAATAATGTAGCTATAATGAAGTTAATTTTACTGCTAAGAAATCAGACGAGATCATATTTTTCTAAACTAAACTTATAACGCTAGATACATCATTGAGTGTTGACGAAATACGTATGTATTTTCTAATTCATGATGTTTGATTTATTTAATATAACTTATTTTACGGGAAGTTTTAAATATATAAGAAAATTTTTGGTGTTGTGAGAAATTTTGATATGATAATTAAAATATCTCTCTTGAACAAAAAAATCAGTGCGTTGGTCAGCTCGATCCCAATTATCTGTATATCATTGTTATAGTTTTCCCACGTCTGTGTGTTTACCTGTCGCCACGTGTATGTGCGTGCCCGTGAGTAGATAGAGATATATTAATATATATATATATCTGTGTTTAGACTGTCTGACGCCTTTAAAAGCGGTCGTAGAAGATAGGAGAGAGAGAGAAGATTATCTCGTTTCTCAAAGACAGCCTCTATATCACATTCTATCATCTCACGTGTGGAAATTCTATGGCTTTTCACCAGCTCACACTGTGACTATCACTCATTCCAACCTATTCAGAAGGGACCAAACCCAAGTCTTAATTCTCCTATCCAAAATCTACGACAAATGGGTTCTCGTCCGTAGGATTTTTGAACTTAGAATAGGAAGACGAGTACGACAAATGGTTGCTCGTTTCCGGTCTTTGAACTTAGAATAGGAAGACGAGTACGACAAACGTGGACTCGTCTATCTGGATTTGGAACTTAATATTCTTTATTCTGTAATAGGGTAAGAGGGTGATTGTCTTGTGAGTTTTATTTTAAATAATTTATCCCCTAGACTAACGATCTGTTTACGGGCGTGCTGACCACACAAACTGATAGTTTTTTTCCACAGCATTTAGAAATAATATACATTTCAGTTACAGGTTGATTGTCGGAATATATGTTAATTACTGATTTTGTAATACTAAACGCTGGTAAAGTTGTGTGAGTGTATAACATTCACAAGGGTTCTGAAGCAGGTAGGTGTTTGAGCAAAGCTAAGGAGTGCGTTTCGGACTATTCGTCCAGATTAACTGCCTCCCTCACCCGAACTGTCTTCAGGGGTAAACTTGAGAGTGGATTTTATAATTAAGGGATTATTTTTCTCTTTAATTTTTGCAATAATTATTTTGCTTTTCCACTGTAGCAACTTATTTTTCAGAAGTAATCTTAACTACCATTTCGTTGGCGTAGTCGTGTTTTGCATTAGGTGCTTTATTGCCGATAATAGCAGCGATAGTTAGATTTTATTTTGGAGGAGGTATCCCAGGGTTAAGGATATCATCTTTCGGATTTTTGGTATTTTTTTCTCCTAAGTGGTAGGAACCAGGTTATTCTTTTTCCTATTTTCTATCTCCACGTGTCTCAGTCACTGACATAATATGGCCGAGAGGGCAAAGCTTAGACAACTCCTCAGGGACGAAGTGAGAGAGGAGGGACTGGAAGGAGAAGAAGCGAAAGCTTTTGTCAGGGACGAACTTGAGAGATATGATGCGGAGAGGAAAGAAGAAGAACTAAAGAGGAAAGAAGAAGAGCGGAGAGGAAAGAAGCGGAAGACCGGCTATTACAGCAGAAGAAGATGGACGAGGAAATGGAAATTCGCAGGATGCAGCATAAGGAAAGAGAGAAGGAGAAGCAGAGACAGCACGAGAAGGAGAGGGAGGAGAGACAGCAGGAAAAGGAGAGGGAGGAGAGACTTCTTCTTCTTCTTCTTCCGTCCTTAGCCACCGACCGTCAAAGCAGTCAGTGGCCATTACGCCTAGTGGCGTCTTAGGGCAACAGCAGATAGGTTTTCTTTGCCACTGTTTCCCATCACGCCTATTGGCGTCTTTAGGGCAACGGCAAATCAATCCATTTGCTGTTGTTTCCGTGATCGAAGTGACTGGCAAACGGGTGATCAGCCCGTTGGTAGAAAAGGAGAGGGAGGAGAGACAGCTTGAGGAAAAAGAGAAACAGAGACAGCATGAGCTGGCGCTTAAGACTCTAGAGTTCCAAAGCCGTGGTGCTGCCTCTACCTCCAGCAGTGGAGAGTCTTCTCCTCATTCCTCCTTAACTGATCCTTCTAACACTCAATCTACTCATCTTTCTGCTATGTCTTTTCCGCTAGAATCTTTCCCTTGTCCCAATGAGAAGATTGACACATGGCTAGAGAAATTTGAGAAAATTGCAACTCTGTACGGTTTAGAGAGGTCGCGTTGGAACATGAAGCTTTCCCAGGCTTTGAAAAGTTCTGCGTATGATGTTTACGCCAAACTGGAAAGCAGCCAACAAGACAACTATGATCTGTTGAAGAAAGCGTTACTGGAGCGCTTTGAAATGAACGCTCGCAAATTTTTGCAACTGTTTCGCAACAGCCGGAAAGAGAATTCTGAAACTTTTCACCAGTTCTCATCTCGTCTAAAGGGATATCTAACAAAGTGCCTTGAGCTTTCACAGCTCCCCTCTACCTACGAAGGTCTTGAGGAATTTGTTTTAACAGAACAAATAAAGAACACATTGTCTGCTGATACCCGGAGATTTCTCGCTGAGCAGGGGGCAGAAAAACTTGAAGACATTTTGGAAAAGTCTGAGCGTTATCACAATGCGCTGGCTGAACTACCGGCCACAAAGCGGAAACCGACAGAGGAGCATTTTCGAAAACATAACCTAGAGCAATCTTCTCAGGCTTCTAACCAAAATAACCACAGAGAAACTGGACCTCAAAACACCCCTCCTGAAAAATCCAAGTTCTACAAGAGCAAGTACCCCAACCACCCCAAACAGTCTGATCAACCCGACCGTCCTTCATGGCAGCGTGGCCAGAAAGGTCAAGGTGACAAAGGGAAAACCCCTGCGCACGGGACATATGATCAGACCGAGCACACCGAGCCGAAACGCATCGGATGCTTATTAACAGTCTCGCAAGGTGGAATTATTGACAGTGATTCCCAACCTGTTGGGGATAGACCCTCAACGCGAGGTACTGTTATGTTGAACGGTTCTCAAACTTCTTGCCTATTTGACACGGGGCTTTCTTATGATTGCATTGTTGCCAGAAACGTGGTCAAACCCGGTCAAGAGACAGCAGAGACCGTCCAACTTTGTGGAGTTCGTAAGAGTGATGCACCTACAGCGCTTCCCATCGCATTGGTGGAGATCCACTCTGATTTTGTCAGAGGCGTGATCAAAGCGGCTGTTATGGATGATCCCATCTACCCAGTCATACTCGGCGGGAGATACGTGTGTATTGGGAAACCGGAAGAGCCGATTGTGGCAGCAGCAACTACAAGAGGGCAAACCAAGAAGGAACGGGAGCCTGCGTTTAATTTGTTACCCATGGAACTTAAAGAAGCGCAATACAAGGACCCTACTTTGGCACCCTGCTTTAGGAAACTGCCCATGGCTAAGGAACCCAGACAGCACGGGGACATTTTTTCTAAGGATGGCGTACTTTATCGGAGAACGGGCAAGCCTGACCAAGGTTACAACCAGCTCCTAGTACCGAAACAGTACAGAAGCCAAATCCTAGAAATGGGGCACTCTCTTCCCTTCAGCGGACATATGGGACAGAACGCCACAAACCAACGGATAACCACTCATTATTGGTGGCCAGGAGTAAATACTGATATTATCAGATATGTCAAATCCTGTGCCCAGTGCCAACGTGTGCCACCCAAGCAACGGGCACCCCCAGTCTCTTTGGGTGAAATGCCAATAATGGGAACACCATTCGAACGGGTTGTGATCGACATTTTAGGGCCTTTCGAAAGGACTAAAAGAAGGAACAGGTTTATCCTGACCTTAGTCGATACATGCACTTTATGGACAGAAGCTATCCCGCTAACATGCGCAGATGCCAAGCATGTCGCAGAAGCCCTCGCGCAGATTTTCACTCGGTTGGGATTCCCGCAGCAAGTGTTGACGGATAACGGATCTCCATACCGAAACCTGTTGATGGATGAGATCGTTAAGATCTTGAGGACCCAACACATCCACACTAAGCCATATACTCCGACCGGAAATGGGCTCGTGGAACGTGCTAATGGAAACCTCAACATGCTGCTAAGTAAACTGGCACAAGTGAAACCTGAAGATTGGGACCTTTGTATTCCTGGAGCTTTATTTAGCTACAGAGAATCTCCTCATACTTCCACAGGATTTCCGCCAGCTACGCTCTTATTCGGCAGACCCATTAAGGGCCCGCTTGAAGCCTTACTTATTCTCTGACAGACGAGAAGGCGGATGAGACAGTTGTCTCGGCAAGTAAATATGTGTCGGTTTTAAAGGAAAGGTTGAAACTAGGGTGGGACCTAGCAACGACTAACTTTAAGCGAGCACGCACCAAGCACGCTAACCGATACAGGAAAGTCGCGGAAGAGAGAGAACTGGAAACAGGAGAGAAAGTTTTGGTGTTACTCCCGACCGAGAACAACCAACTGAAGATCGGATGGCAAGGGCCGTTTACCGTCCTGAAAAAGATTTCTAAGGCTAACTACCAGATATCTATTCAAGGAATGGAGAAGGTTTTCCATTTAAATCTCTTAAAGAGATACTTGGAAAGACCAGTGCCAACCTCCGACCATCTCCTGACGATCGCCAAAACTGACGAAGATGACGATAGTGGCAGGGATATTCCACCGCTATCACAGGAAATCTTTCAAAAATGTCAGAAGCGGCGACGCTCTTTCAAGCGCGCATATGAGACATTCCAGAGGAAGGAAAACGTCGGGAGTAGACTTGAGTAGGAAGTGGAAGAGATGGAGGGGGGAGATGAGAGGGAAGAAGACAGACACCCTGAAGCTACGGTTATAGGAAATTTAATTCCATAACGTAGACATGGAGTGCTTCCATATCTTAAGGGGGGACGTCCTGTCACGTGTGTCTTTATATCATTAAATTGCCTACATCTTCTTCCTATTCTCTCACCCAAATCCTTTCATTCTATTATCTTTCCTTACTTGTTTTTCCTGTATTTTTCGCATCACTCGTTTGCGAAAAATATTTTCTTCAGTATTTTTAAACTTTACCGGTTTTGTTTCTCAAAACTGAGTATCGCACTAGATGGTATTACGTGGATGTCAGTCAGACGAGAAGCGTTATAATGCATTCCGTCAGACCGGGAGAGCCGACAGCTGTCTGCTGTTCCCACGGGGACAGTGTTTTCTTCGGCCGAGTTCTGGGCCGTAGTGTGAAAATTCACTCCGCCAGAACGGGCAGGCAGACAGAGGGTCTGGTTTTTCGCATATGACACTCATGCTCCACGGGCCATGGTCAGCTTGTAGTGTGAAAACTGCCCTGCCTTTCAGACACGTTGTCTACCTTTGAAATTAACACGCACGTTTCTCGGTCAGTTTGTTAAACGAAGGGTGAGATTACTCGTGGCACGGCAGACGGTTGTCTGAGATTTGCAACTGACACGCGCTTTTCCCGGTCAGTTTGTCAACGCAGGTGCGTAATCGCCCTGTTGGCAGTTACGACACGCCTCTAAGTTAAACGTAGCTGTTATGAGAAGGGGGGAGAGATCGGGGCGGGGGAAATAGTTCATCCTTTGTCGGATTTTAAAATATTAACCTAGTTTGAAACTTTAATTTGGGTCTCGCTCCTATATTCGCAGTAGACAGGTTGTTCGAAACAGAATAGCTGTTAGCGAGCTGTTAGCGAAGTTTCTCAGTTTGTTTCGGCAATTTGTCGAACTTCTAGACTTACTTAAATATTCAGCATATAATTCTTAAGTTGTGCGACTACCGGTAGTTCTGTGTGAGGTAATATATATTATATCTAGTATTTTGTGAAATGATAAAGTGTTAAGTCGCTTATTTCATATTTCACTAGTTAGATTTTGCGCAGAGTGCCAAATTTATATAGTCTGTATTATTTTCTAGTGACGTGTTTCAGTGGATAGCAGAAAAAATTAGCTTACTAAACAATAATGTAGCTATAATGAAGTTAATTTTACTGCTAAGAAATCAGACGAGATCATATTTTTCTAAACTAAACTTATAACGCTAGATACATCATTGAGTGTTGACGAAATACGTATGTATTTTCTAATTCATGATGTTTGATTTATTTAATATAACTTATTTTACGAGAAGTTTTAAATATAAGTCAAGCTGTAGGCTTGCTATTAAAATGTAAGTTATATTGAGTACATATATGTAAATTATTTGATATGTGTTCTTTCTTTTATATAGTGAAACGGTGGTACCCAACTTTACCAGCGTTCTAGTACGTGAACTTTATTTGGGAAGAAACAAATCACTTTCATTACCTGAACTGTAACAGTTAAATGAAGTAAGAGGCCTTCGCGCCAGAATTAATTCTTCCAGAATAACTCTTCAGTACAATTCAGCCCGTTGTGGCAAGCAAAGTTCAGAAACATTCCGACAGAGTTTTGACTAGTACTGTGGTGACCAAATATAGTAACTTCCTGAAAGTAGACACCGATCTGAGATTCCTTAAATTCTAGAAACCAAAGCTAATGACATTGTGCTCTGCTAACTTTCGTGCCTGGACAATATTTTATGTGACTTAATCAGACATTCGAAAAATTAGAACACCCACGGAATCGTTCCCTGAGAGTTTAGTACGTCTTTTGGAACTGGGGATTTCTCGGTCAAGGACTGCATTTTCGGGTCTGTGTGAAGGTCCTAGAATTGAGTATGTTCCCAGAGGCAGCGAGCAAAGTTGTGAGTATAACTGTGTACCCATGGCCATGGCTGAATGAATGAGTGTACGCAGATCAGAGTGTTATTTTTCAGTTGTATATCGTCATCCATTTACTGTCTTAATTCTTTTTGTTTAACCTGCAGAATTTGTTACTATTTGCTAGAGTTTCTTTACTTCTTAGGCTAAATCAGATTATTCAACTCTGTGCATACATTTACGAGAAAAGAAGAAAAACTCTTAGCCTCAACCCTACGTATCTATAACTCTTTGGGCCATCATCTGTTCTCTTAACGGGGCTGTGGGCTAAACCTAGAGTAAGATTTTAACGGGCTATCATCCTTGTAGCATTTTCTTAAATTTTATGACTATTTGTATATGTTTTTCCTTGATGAAAATTTTTGGTGTTGTGAGAAATTTTGATATGATAATTAAAATATCTCTCTTGAACAAAAAAATCAGTGCGTTGGTCAGCTCGATCCCAATTATCTGTATATCATTGTTATAGTTTTCCCACGTCTGTGTGTTTACCTGTCGCCACGTGTATGTGCGTGCCCGTGAGTAGATAGAGATATATTAATATATATATATAAATAAATATATAAATATATAAATATATAAATAAATAAATAAATATATATATATATATATATATATATATATATATATATATATATATATATATATATATATATATATATATATATATATATATATATATATATATATATATCTGTGTTTAGACTGTCTGACGCCTTTAAAAGCGGTCGTAGAAGATAGGAGAGAGAGAGAAGATTATCTCGTTTCTCAAAGACAGCCTCTATATCACATTCTATCATCTCACGTGTGGAAATTCTATGGCTTTTCACCAGCTCACACTGTGACTATCACTCATTCCAACCTATTCAGAAGGGACCAAACCCAAGTCTTAATTCTCCTATCCAAAATCTACGACACTGATCAGCTTATCACTTCCTACGACATCAGAATAGTTATGCAGTGGATTCCTGGTCACTCAAATACACCAGATAATGACGGAGCAGACAGATTAGCAAAGAAAGGAACAAGACAAGAACAACCACTCACAACAACAACTCTCCAATGAACCAAAATCACTCATACAAACAACAAACAAAGAAACCTGGTCGAACAGATGGGCCATGGGAAACACCGGGAGACATATGGCCGGTCCTGATCCTAATGACAACATATACCACTCAACAGTCACTTGAACAGAATCCAACCACAACACTCTCCAGAGCGGCAGCTATGTAACTACCTTTACGAAACTGCTGACCACCACCTCTTTGAGTGCATACTACTCGATGATGTTAGGAAAATGCTCCTTCCTCCGAGGCCATATAAGTGGAACCCCTTGTGTGATAGGAAAGGGAGAGAACTGAGATAGGAATATGTAAGAATAATTTATGAGTAGTGGGACGAGAAACCCGTGGGGGAAGTAAAGAGTTGAGAGGACTCTTCAATGGTCGTCAGCTGAGAGCAGGTTAGAAATTAGACTAACCGAACGATCATCGACCATGTTATGGACAGCTGAGGTGCCATGTTGCTTATGGTACTGCTGCAGTGTGCAGAGAAGAAGAGAAGAAGACTGATGCAAGATATTTCCATAACAAATAGTTTTTCATGTCGAGCTGTGTCCAGCAGATATCGCCAGCAGTTTTATTCTGGTATGTAAACACTCGTGTAATTAGCTGAGAGCAGATAGACAAAGACAAGTGTTAAAGCAGTGGTCCAGCGTCGGACGTATAGGGCAGGTAGTACAAAGAATAGTTTATAGCTACGAAGAAATTACCAGCACTGGTGGTGACCCAGACAATACTTCGAAGTACATTTAATGGATGGAGAACAGCCCATTAATTAGTAGTGATGTGTAGTAGTGATGGGTGGATAGAATAACAAAGTAGACAGCAGAGATCCGGAGCTAATCAAGAGATAATAGCATTAGTTCCTGACCAGTACAGTACGTGATGTTGGACTGTCATCAATGAAGTCTCATATGTATATTTATTGATAATCAGGCTCGGAGGTAGCCAAGTTGTGAATATATTCCTTGACAACTGATAAAGAACTTTTGTTGTCAGCTCTGAGTCGTCAAGTCCTTCCAAGTATTATATTAGTCAGATAATTTGATCTCATTCAGTGGTCATAGAAACAAGGTAGGCCACAAAGGTACGGCGCCCACAATTACAGCCAGTGAACATAAGACAAGGGTACACTAAGTCGAGAACATACACAAGGGTCAACGTAACAACAATCACACAAGCAAAGAACCTGGGTTAGAAGTTGGGCTGAGAATCAATGAAACTATCACACCATTTGCCTTTATGGTGCCAGTGACCACTTGTGGGAAGATTACGTGTGTTACAAAACAGTGTACTTATCAAAACGTAGGCGATTGAAGAAAAAAAAACAACGTCGAGATCAACGAAGCATGAATTCAAGTCAACATTGAAGAAAACAAGACAGTTACGTGCCGAGACTTATGAAGAGCAGCCGAGCGTGACAAGGTCAACGAAGGGACTCAAGTCAATGGTGACGACGATACATTTTCTTTATAACTTAATTCCACAGTCGGGTATGGGTCAAACATCATCACACCAGAGTGATCCTTCTATGAACAGTGTAACAAGTATCAACAACAGCCGCTCATAACACAGAAAACAACAGGGAAGAAAGAAAGAAACAAAACAATGTGCACACTCAAGTCAGCAGTCCAGAAAAGAAACGTTCATCAGGAACCTACGTCCAGATACAGTGTAGTTAGTTAGTTATAATTAGGTAGAATTATTGTTTGTATACAACTTTGAACCTATTCGTGTATTATAATTTCCTTCATATTTTTTGGTATATAGATTTGCTGTGAATAACAATTGTTTTGTTACAACATCAAGATAATTAACCAGAGAAATTTTTTTTTCTGGGCCCCAAGAACCCCACTAACATAACTTTTTTTGATTTTCAGGGCTATAAATGGAACAACAGGCAGAAACGGTAGTAAGCGTATTACGCCAGGTATCTGAGACATTGAGTAAGCTAGACAAAAATAGCAAACTGACCAATGTCAAGGGTAATGTTGATACGTTTTCAGGTAAATCTACTGAATGTAAGGCATGGCTCTTACAAATAGAGAGATATTCGTTATTAGTTCAGGCCCCAGACAATGAAAACAGATTGTTAGCTTTTCTTACCAGCACACATTTAGTAGCTGATTTCATTAGAAGAAGGTTAGACACAGTGCCAGAGGAATCATGGCAAGATTTCAAACAGGAATTGGTGAAGAGATATGGAGAATTACAAGATGTACACCTAGGATGGCAGAAACTTAGAAAGATAAAACAAAGCAAAGAGGAAACGGTACAGATGTATACTGACAGAATGTTTAACATCATTGAAGATGTATTTTCAGCTGAAACAATAGACAGACAAGGAATAGATGACCAATTGATCGGTATTTTCGTAGACGGATTATATAGCGATGCCATCAAACTCCACTTAATAAGGAAAGATCATAAGACGTTAAAAGACACTATGCCTTCTGCCATTGCAGAAGAAAACATAAGGAGAAGGTTTGAGTTGAGAGTAGAACAGGCAAGGGTTGATGAAGAGGAGTCAATGGAGATAGATAATGTCGGTCGAGGAAATGGTCATGGAAGGAGACAACAAACAGGTCGCCGATGGGTGCAAGAGATGGAATGCTATAACTGTCATCAGCAGGGACACAGAGCTAGCGTGTGTACATGGAGACCACCACGCAGGTATCAAAGCAGTAGGGCTACACATATGGGTAGTTATCTTGGTCCGCGACAGGCTATGTGTAGGGACAGGGACGACACTTGGTGTCAACCTCAATATACCCACACACAAGGAGCACACTCATGCACGCACCGCACGAACGCTTTCGAGACACCGCGGTACGGTTGATACAGTAGTCAGGGAAAAGGCAGATCTACTCACATAAGGGAGACTGACGTGGGTAGGATAAATAATAGGTCTCAGAATAATAAGCAGGTACCTATGGGAAGGAAACCAAGGATATGGAAACAAAATAGAGACATACCAACAGTGAACGGTACATACAACAACAGATTCGTGCAACAAAGGGACAGAGTTCAACAAGGGACAATAGAACAAGACAAAATGCATGAAGGAGTGGCGGATATTAAGAGACAAAATACAAATGAAAAGATACTCCCAAGTTTCAACAGACAACAAGGATCAGGATATTGGAATAGCCTGACTAAGAGAAGGACAAGAATGGCAGTAAGGAATTTCATTGCCGAGATAAGCAGCAGAAAGATATGGGAGATAAACAATGTGGCATTAGAAAACTGACAAAGATGTCTCATAACGACAGAAGACGGATGGAAGGCACACATAGGTCCTATAAGATCAGGAAGGAAAGTTAACAGATATCAACAAGTAAATTTAGTAAATACGGATAGGACACAGCACAACCCTGGGAATAACGTGCAACCCAGACAAATAGAAAAACCAGAAGGAAAGTATAAGAATATGGTTAGTGTCGCTATACAAACAGAGACACCCATAAACATCGGTACACACAGAACAACACAAAGGGACAGTGATTGGTCCATCAAGGAAGACCCATTATGTAGTGGTATCAGAGGACATAGATGAGGCTACATCAGAAGAAAGTTCTCCAGAAGAGTCATACACACCAAGAGCAGGTGGAAGTCGTATAGTCACTAGAGCGGAGATACATACACAACCTAAAAACCCAAACCAAAGATCTGGAATTTTTAACGATTCACAAAACAAACAGGAGAGAGGAAGAGAGAAAGATGGGGAGGACAAACAGGATACAGAGAGGAATAGACAGAGAAAGCAGACAGAGGTGGAAATAGAGGAAGAAGAGGAAGATGTACAGCGTGATCAGGCGGGAACGTCGGGGAGAGGAAAAGTTGACAGAACATTACTGGAATAATTAAGGAGGTTGAGAAACGTAAGAGATAACTCGGAGAGCGAAGAGGACATTCCGCTCATGGAATATGTACAGAGACTCCAAGAGAGAGAAAATAGATTAGCAGAGCAAGAGAAACAATTACGTCAGATGCAGGAAGCGGAGAGGCAACAAGAAAATCAGCAGGAAGAAGAGGAGATGGAAGAAAATGCACAAACAGACGATCAGAAGGACAGGGCGAGAGACATTAGACGTGGAAAGAAGAGATATTATACGTCATCCGACGATTCGTCAGAATACAATATGCCACTCGCGAAGATAAGAAATACAGCACAAATGCAGGTACGCCCGAAGTGGAGAGGCAGACACAGGGAAATACAAGAGGACGATAGACCGACACGAAGAAAGGGTCGGAAAACGATTAATTATGTAGAAAATAGGAGCAGACAGAGAAGGACTCCAGAAGAGGTATCGATGTCAAGTGACTCAGACAGTACGTCGTCTGAGGAGAGTGACAAGTGTCACAGACATAGCAAACGTAGATCCCATAGAAGAGAGATAGAGGAAGGGAGTACACAAAAAACGAAGAGATGTGAGTCGTCTACAGACAATTCATCAGATTATAGAAGACGCCTTGAAAAGTTGAGACAAGTAGAACAGGTGGATGTGAGATCGAAGAGTAGAGATACTATGGAGGCAAGTAGGGAGACGGGTCGAAGAGAATACCGACCCAAGACTAGAGCCAGCAAGGACAATAGGAGAGATAATGGTATAGAAAGAAGAGGTAAAACAGATCGAGGGGATTTCCGATCTAAGAGCCGAGATAGGCTGAGACATAGAAGGGATGATAGAAGAAGGAATACGGATCGAAGGGATTACCGATCCAACAGTCGACACATAGCATTTATACGGGATAAGGTGGCGGCAGTTGCTAGTCTTAAGGAGACAAGTATGATTGGTCTATACCGCACAAATGAAGTAAACTGAGTACACCTGACCAATAGGGTACTGCAGTATAGGAGGAATTTATTCATTATAAAAGTAACATAACATCAAACATTTGCAATAATCATCATAATTAAAGTATGTTTTTAAAATAAATAAAGATAGATAGATAGATAGATAGATAGATAGATAGATAGATAGATAGATAGATAGATAAATAGATAGACAGATAGATAGATAGATAGATAGATAGATAGATAGATAGATAGATAGATAGATAGATAGATAGATAGATAGATAGATAGATAGATAGATAGATAGATAGATAGATAGATAGATAGATAGATAGATAGAACGAACAAACTATATTTTCAAAGGATTAAGAATTGGGCACGCAGGCCTGTCTTACATTCTGCCCTTCTTCTCTCTGTCATCTTACATACCGTATCCTTTCAATAGCACATGTATTTTTAGCATTATTTAAGCGTACAAAATTATCGAGGTAAAATAATAACATACATTTGTAACATCCAGACATAATCAAATTTAAGGGGGGGGGGAATTATTAATTAAAATAGATTAACAAAAATTAATACCTTAAAAAAAAAACTAACAAACACAATCAAAACAATTCATACAGTAAATAAGACATAATTAGAAACGTAATCAGATAATGGTGGTATATAATAAGAACTCGTGACAATTTGGAAATCTGCTGAAATAGCTGGGACTTCATGTGTTGTCAGCGCATGCGAAAAATGTTCCCACAGGTGAGCAACTTTGAGTCCCAAGCAGATACTGCCACAGGGAGTGAATTGTTGACGCCTCCACTACACGAGATCCAGTTTTATGACCTATGCTCCTTAGGGAGGTAAAGGGTATTGACTGAAAGATGAGAATCATGCATATAGGCCCGTCTTGCATTTATCCCTTCCTCTTACTCATCTTTTATTGCTAGGTATCCAGACATTCTCCAGCATACTTAAGGTATTAGTTCAGAGGCGATGCAACATTATAAGTAGTATAAAAGCATGCATTACAGTATCTGATTACAATTAAGAAGTAAGGTATATTAAAATGAAAAACTAGATCATCAGACCCTCCATACAGTGTATTAGATAATAATAATTCGAAACATAATCCCTTAGGGCGGCATATAATCCGCACTCATAATGTATTTGAACAGTCTACGATTATATGAGTAGGGACTGTGCATGTTTTTCAGGTCATGTGGAAGATTGTTCCAAAGATGAGCAGCTGAGTAAGCCAAGATCTTCTTGTACAAATCTAGCCTCGGCTTGGGTAAATCTAACTGGTTTAAGCGCTGACTACGTTTTTCATTGAATTTGAAAAGTGGCCACAGATACGTTGGAGCATTATGTGACAAGATTTTGTGAGCGAATTTAGCTTTGTTAAATAGGAAGCGCTTTCTAAGGGGTAATATTTTAAGATAGTTATATAGATCTATACAATGTGTTTGGTGTTTATCAGCAACTAGGCGCACTGCAGAGAGGTCAGAGCAGAGGCCATGGGAGATTGGCGATAATAGTAGAGAAAGAAAATACATGGGTAATGTCAGAAGAAATGAGGGGAAGGAAAATGGTGAAGATAAACTAGGAGGAAAAGGGCGAGTATGGGAGAATTGAGAAGCTTGGAGTATGGGAGAAATAAGAAGCCAGGATGAAGGTAGCAAAAGGTTGGAGATCGGAGAAGTCATAGGGGGATGACAGACACGAGTATTTAGGGATACTGTTCCAGATGGAACGATTACAGTGGATAAGGGAGGAAGAGATGGCAGAGATAATGAGGTTTGCGAAATTATAGAGATATAACAGAGAGATACATGGAGGGTACACATAAGTATGTTGGGAGAAGCCATGTGTAAATGGCAGAGATATAGGTAAAGGTTCTAGAAGAAAAAAATATATATAACTAACATATGACGGAGGAATTATAACTGAGACGACAAGAGGTGAATGTGAGTTCTAGACTGAACAAATATAGTAAGAGAAGTTTTACCAAAAAAAGGGCAGAATGTTATGAGGAACAGAAGAATAGGACAGATGAGTGCACAGGCACGTGAAGATAAAGAAATAGAAAGAAGATTAAAGAGTTAGGAATAGATAGACGATACGGAAAAGCTAGTAGTTTGTATTAGGGGATAGTAATGAAAAGAATCAGTGACACCATGATGTTTTAAATGGGTCACAAACGATTGTATTTATTATAAATTTAGTGTACCAGGCAGTTACAGTAGATTATGTGAAAACGTGTTAACTACAAAAAAAGTAAATAAGAAAGTGAGTACGAAAATGATGATGCTCGGTAGGTCATGATGGAATGACTTACAATGGTAGACAAATAGATTTGGATATGACAGCTAATGTAAAAAAAAAAAATGTTCAACTCAGAAACAAAGTAGGGAATGGTGAGGTTCAGAGTGAAAATGGAGTGTGAAAGATATAATAAATTGTGGATGAAAGAAGTGTACAAGGTATAAATAGGTCACAGTTAGTAGTGATTACAGATTATATTTTGTGGTCAGCATCATATGATTACAATATGATGAGGTAGTAGGAAGATTACACCACTAGGCGTGATGGCCACTGACTGCCTTGACGGTCGGCGGCTAAGGATCAAAGAAGAAGAAGTAAGAAGATGATGAGGAACACATAATGGATTACTCCATGTGAGTAGAATGATGATATATATTTGATTTAAGTGTTTATGTATTGTAGTATTGGTCAAGGAAGTAGACATATTAAGTTTTAGGGTAGAGGTAGGTGTAGTAATTAAGGGGAGAGAAAAATTTGTCCTCAGGGACAAATCTTTTTTTAGGATAGGGGAGGTAATGTGATAGGAAAGGGAGAGAACTGGGATAGGAATATGTAAGAAAAATTTATGAGTAGTGGGACTTAGTTTTAGGTCAACATTGTGTCACGAAAAACCCGTGGGGGAAGTAAAGAGTTGAGAGGACTCTTCAATGGTCGTCAGCTGAGAGCAGGTTAGAAATTAGACTAACCGTACGACCATCGACCATGTTATGGACAGCTGAGGTGCCATGTTGCTTATGGTACTGCTGCAGTGTGCAGAGAAGAAGAGAAGAAGACTGATGCAAGATATTTCCATAACAAATAGTTTTTCATGTCGAGCTGTGTCCAGCAGATATCGCCAGCAGTTTTATTCTGGTATGTTGTAGTGGTGTTGATGGTATTGTATGATGTTGATATTACTAAATGTAATTGTATGAGGCCAGCTGTGAAGGCTCCTGAGATAAAATGTAGTTGAGAATTGTCAGAAGGCCTTTCTTGCTACCACTACGACCTCACACTTAATTTTTTTTAATGAATGTGGCTACGTAAAGTGTCTAGGGTTATGATATGTAGTGTGGTGTAATAGGTTATAGATATACCCACAGATATTTAACAAGACTAATAATATTAATAAATGTTAAAATACACTGAACTAACTCACGTGTGTAAAATTTTTGATAAAATTATATTACATTTATTTTGTTCTGGATCAATTTTTTAGGTTGACCAGAACTTAAAAGGATTTAGAGATTATGAAAGAAATGCATGGAATATTATATCATAAATGCAATAGTGTACATATATATATGTACTATACTAGTAGTTTTATTAAATTGTTCTAGTAGTCATCTACTTGGGAGGATAGTTAATGTTTGTGCTGTTGGGGTGGCCTCATCACACCTGTCTATATTGACTACACAGTGTCCAGAAAATGGTGGGAATTTTTATGAGGGTATTAGTAACTAAACGGGGTTGGTGAATGTCCAGCAGACCAGAGGCTCACTCATCTTTTAGTTGTAGCTCTGGTGCTGAAATCTGGTGGTCCCACCTCTCTGTGCTGGCGGGCAATAATGGTGGTCTCTGTCACAAGTACTGCACAGATACACTCGAGTAAAGTCACCAACTGAATAGTCACGGCTTGGTTGACAACAGAAACTCGCAGCTCTGCAATCAAAGTATGGGCCATGTGTCAAAATCTATTCTCTACCCACGTCTGGACACAACACTGACACAACAACCACATCATACAGACAGGTCAGATCTCTCTGACCAAACAGCACATTTACCATGGTGGTTTTACATCAGATAGATCCTCCCAGACTATAGATTCTGAAAAATATTTATTAGTTTTCTGCTCTAAAAGAGGATAGGTAATATGTTTCATTATTCTCAACACTTGATCTGTCTTGCATAATCCTTGCTGGAGTTTATGTACATTGTTGGTCCCTAGACCCTGACTAGGGCGGGGGGTCTAGAGCAAATCCCTACTTGTTTGTAAGGCTAGATTTCGATATGGCAGTATCAAATCACTCAAACATGAAACAATATTCAAAATATATAAGGAAATAATTTCAATCTTACCAGATTATGAATAAATAACACAGAACTGCTAGCAAAAACTCAGCTGAGCTGCTGGCTATAGTATGGCGTCCCTAAATTTCTTACACTTTCTTTCATATGGAAATCACCACACTTTAAAATCTGTGTCTATCACTGAACAACTATTGAAGAATGGCCCCACTTTCGCGTCTGAGCGCTAATGATATGATTGTCTGTGGCCAATCACTGCCTAGGTTTATTTTAAATTCAAATTTCCTACCATAAAGTCATTTCAGTCATGCTTCAGTCAAGTATGGATGGTTATCTGTTAGTCTGTCCGTCTCTACTTGTGTTTCTACAAAGTGTACTCGATTTTTGAACCAACCTTTCTCTCCCCTCCAAAATTTTGTCGTTAAAAGTTATTTTTAGACACAGCCACCACAAATATCCCTTCTCTTCCATACTACGTAGATTTGAACACCTGCGTTTCGAGGTCGTGTTTTTTTGTGCAATTAGCGACACTTTTAGATTCAATACAGTCTGTCGATGATGTGAACAACACTGTCTTTTGTCATTATCTTCAATATTATCTATCCGTCTGTAAAAGTAAGAACATATTAGTTCACTGCTCAGAATAGGCCATCCGGCCAGCTAATTTTTATATTCCTAACATTAATATTAAGAAAAAAGTACTTTTTAATTTTTGTAATATTCCTAACATCTGCGTTTAGCCGCTGAATTCAAATCAAGGGCTTGGTATCGCGCAAAAGCGTCCAATAAATGACTGTGGCGTAACATATCTATGGTCCCTTCTGTCGAGTTGCTTACTTTTTATGTCAACTTGGGAAACGTGACTTTTCTCCGTTTCCCCCCCAATTGCGTCTCCTTAGCCTTTCTAGTCTCACGCAATCTTTCCAGTCATATTTTTTTCCTTTTTGATCCGCCGTTCCCCTCCTGTTTAGCAAGTCAATTATTATGGAGGATGATGACCCGCGGTCTAGGCGATCATGTACTATTCGCAGCCTACGCATTATGTTTTTATCCTTAAATGTTATCTTTGGAGAGATTTTACCGTTGTATCTCTGTCAATTTCACTACACATCTCCCCACTTGAAAACATGCCTATGGCAAGTTCCAAAACCAGCGATACACATAGGTAAAATTACTCCTCACGTCTGCCACTACTCTAATTTTGATCACAGGGGTGCCGACTGAGGAAATCTGCACCGACATTCAATTTGCCTGGGATATATTGGATACTGAACTGATAAGGTTGAAGCAATAAAGACCACCTCAGCAATCTTGCGTTTCCATGCTTAGCCTGAGACAAGAACACGAGAGGCTGATGGTCCGTCTCCACCACAAATGTCCTACCATACAGATAGATTTGAAACTTCTTTATTGCCCAGATTAATGCTAAACATTCCTTTTCGCTTGTGGAGTATCCTTGTTCCGCCTTATTCAATTTGCGGCTTGCATAAGCGACTGGTTTCAGTTCCCCATCAGGTGAAGATGATCTTTGCAACAAAGCCCCTCCTAGTCCTACATTACTTGCATCGGTTCTTAAGACAAAGTCCTGTGTCAAATCAGGCAGTTTGAGAATAGGCTTGCTAGTGAGTTTTTCCTTTAACTCTTGGAACGCTAGTTCACATTGTGCAGTCCAAATAATTTTATCTGGAAGTCCCTTGCGAGTCAGATCAGTCAGAGGAGCACAAATAGCGTTAAAATTTTTGATGTATTTCTGATAAAATCCGCATAACGACACAAATGATCGCACGTCCTTTTTTGTTTGCGGCCTAGGTGCTCTCTGCAGTTTTTCCAAGTTCTTAGGATCAGGGGTCATATTACCCTGATATACAGTGTGTCCCAAGAATTCCAACTCTTTGCATCCAATACAACATTTTGTTGGCCTAGCAGTTAAATTCGCCTCCCGAAGTCTATCAAACAACATCTCCAGAGCTTCAATGTGTTCTTCAAATGTCTCTGTGGCGACGAGAATATCATCCATGAAATTCGTGATACATGGGTTATTCAGGGGATCCAACAATTTGCGCATCATCCTTGAAAACACACTCGGAGCATTTTTCAGTCCGAATGGTAGCATATTGAATTCATAATGTCCATCCGAAGTGCTAAAAGCCAAATAAGGTCTCACTTCAGGCTTCACTGGGATCTGGTAATAGCCTTTACTAAGATCCACTTTTGAAAAGTATTTTGCCTTGTTCAGTCTGGCAAATAACTGTTTGGTGTCTGGTAATGGATCCACTTGTCCTTCTGTGACAGCATTCAGTTTCCTGTAATCTATGCACAGTCTGTGTTCCCCAGACGGTTTTCTCAACAAAACGACACTAGAACTAAAAGATGATTCACTGTGCGAAATAATCCCCTCCTTCAACAAATACTCTATTTCTTCCTTCAATGCCTTCTCCTTCGCGAACGGAATAGAATAGGCTCTCATACAGATTGGGTTTGAGTCTACCAGTTTCATGTCATACTGTAGCAAATTTGTATGGCCTGGTTTATCTGTTAATACATCTGTATGTTCCTCCAGAACTTGCTGAACTCTCTCCCTCTGGTTTTTAGTCAGGTGCTTACTGACTTTTACCTGTGCTGCTGTTTCACAAGGATGTAATGGGTATTCATGTGAGGTGAGTGGTTCTTTTTGCATCTGGGTTGCAATAGCCAAGGTCAATAAGGGGGTGCTTTCCTGGAGTGGTCTGTCCAGATACTTCTTTAACAGGTTTACATGACAAACTTTTTCCTTCCCCTTTTTGTCAATTTTATAGTTTGTTCTAGACACCTTCTCTAGAACCGTATATGGACCTTGCCAACCAATTTGTAATTTATTCTGGCTTCCGGGTAGTAGAAGCAGCACCTTCTCTCCGACTGCCAGTTCCCTGTCCTTTGCCTTCCTATTAAAATATGCTGCATGTTTCTTCCTGGCTTGCTTCAAATTATCATTTGCCAGTTTCCATCCAGCTTTCAAACGATTGGTCAGTTCGTTCACATATTGATAAGATGAGGTAACAGTCTCTTCCGCCTTCTCATCTGTCCAGGTCCTTAATAGGGTTACATCTGGATCTTTAATTTATCATACGTATTTTTCCTGGAACCCGTCAGGTCCCGTCCATTAGAAGCCCTATAGTGAGGACTTTTCTTCCTAGAATCATCACTCACAAATCGACCACTACCAATTTTTTCTCTGGGGTTTGTCTCCCCACTTAAGATTGTTTCTGAGAGATCTTCGCTCTCTTGTCTGTTCTTCCAGTTTATATAAGTCTGACCGAGGGATTGTCATCCTATCCTGGGTAAAATTTCTTCTTTGTACTCTTCGCATAGTGGCCATGTTAATCCATTCAAGTGAAGACTGGGTGTGAAAAGGGGGCTCCCATTCCACTTTGTCTACCCGAGTATAATTAGTTTTCCTTTCAGGCCTAAAGTTGCCCCGTGGCGTTTCTAGGTCCTGCACATATTTTCCCTTTGTGGGTGTTCCCTCATGAAATACGCCACATGCTTCTACAAAGTTTTCAACATCGACATTTACGTCGGGCCAATAGTATCTTCGAGCAATCTTTTGGCAGATGGTACCGACTTTCTCATGGTCACCATCTTTTCCAACATGTAAGCTCCTTATTAAGTTTGCCCTATATATCTTGGGAAGAACTAACTGTCCGTGACCAGTGGATCTAGTTCCTGTCTTCCTGTATAATAGTTTGTTCTTCATAAAATATTCCCCCTTGCTCGGAGGTGTGTGGCATTTGGGCAATTTTTTAAAACAGGGCTTGAGTGTCCTATCCTCAGCCTGCGCCTTCCTCATCTCCTCGGGATGAGCGTTTATAGGTTCACCTTCTTCCTCCTTCTTCTGTGACCTGGTCTGCACTGTCGCCATGATCACAGGTTTCTCGGGATTCCCCAAGAAGACGTATCTACACCCCAATATCAGAGGGTAGATTGGTTCATCTATCACTGCTGCTCTGATTTCTCCTTCCACATAGCGAGTTTTCACCGTTATCCTTGCGATGGGAAGTGTCATGAGTGGTATGTCCTTAGTCGCCCCTTGTATTTCCACTGTTTCTGTGGTATACTGACTTGGGTCCACTAGGCTAGACTTCACAACTGAATCATAATCCAAACCTGTATCATAAAGGCACCTTATGGTGACCCCATTACAAATAACATCCTCACAAACTGGGGGGTGATAAGGTTCCTGTTGCTCCTTAGGATTAACCTTTAATCTTTGCGTCCCCGACTTCATTGCAGCAATGTTTGAAGGTTTCCTTCTACAAAATTCGGTGTTATGGTTATCCCTCTTGCACCATTTACACCATCTTTTCCCTTGGTTCAACGGTTTTCTTTCATTGAACTTTTGGTCATTGAACTGTGAGTTTCTGTCGCGATAGTCATTTCTTGGCCGCTCAAAATTTGTCCTACCTTTATTTCCCTGCTCTCTATTATCAAATTTATTAAATTGCTGTGGAGCTTTAAAATTGTCTATGTGCTTCTTTTTAGCACCACTTACCTCTGCCTGAGCTGCCTGATACCTCTCAGCAACATTTAAAATTTCCCCCAACTTCTCTGCACCTTGTTCCATGAGAAATTTTCTCATGTCTGGAGCCATGGACTCTCTCAATTGCTCAATCATGATCATTTCCTTAAGATCTTGGGTCTTCCCCAGAGCCGTCCATTTCTCCAAATAGGTTTCTAGTCTGGCAGAGAATTGGTGGTATGTCTCCCCAGACAACAGTTTGGCATTTCTAAATTTCTTACGATAAAATTCACCATTCTTCTCGTACCTTAATAACAAAGCCTGCTTTAACATGTCATAATTGTCTTGGTCTTCCCTGTTCATTTTGGCAAATACTTCATAAGAAGTACCTCTCAATCCCTGTGATAGCTTTAAGCTCCACCTCTCTCTCTCTAACCCATATGTAGTAGCTAATAACTCAAAACGTCCTAGGTACCCCTCTATGTCATCGTCTTTTTCAACAAAATGGTCTAAATGAAACCCCATAGCTGAGTTTGAGGCTCCCAGGCTGGGCGTAGCATCTGAGGCAAAAGGGCTGGCACCATTTTCAGGAGCCTGGCCTTGTAATTCCAGCTCCCTTAGTCGTAATTCGTGCTCCCTCTGCAACCTTCTATCTTCTGCCTCCCTTTCGGCCTTTTTATCTTCTGCCTCCCTTTGCTGTCGTTTTTCTTCTGCCTCAATCTGCAGCCTCTTAGTCTCAGCCTCTAACTTCTTCTCTTCAACCAACCTGTCAGACTCCAATTTTCTTTCAGCCTCTTTTTCTAATCTCCTTTCTTCCCGTTCAATATATTTATCACATTCAGCCGTTACGTATTGAATTAAAATTTGACCATCCATTCCCATCTCCTTCGCGGTGAGCACAGCAGCTGATCTAAATTTTGCCAGCTCCGCCATACTTTTGAGACAATATAATAATATACAAGCTAAATCTCTAACCAGTAAATACACTAAGTACTTCTTATGACTATAGTCTAACTAATTCTAACTAACCAGTTAACTAATTAATTATTACTGGCTGTGAAGATTCACCAACTTTTATCTGCAGGGACACTTTTAATGTTAAAGGGAATTTTACAATTTATTTCCCTACTTTTATTTCTCCCACCAGGAGATCCTAATATTACTGTTGGGCTAATTATCCCCTGGACAAGACCCCAATATATGTAGTGGTGTTGATGGTATTGTATGATGTTGATATTACTAAATGTAATTGTATGAGGCCAGCTGTGAAGGCTCCTGAGATAAAATGTAGTTGAGAATTGTCAGAAGGCCTTTCTTGCTACCACTACGACCTCACACTTAATTTTTTTTAAATGAATGTGGCTACGTAAAGTGTCTAGGGTTATGATATGTAGTGTGGTGTAATAGGTTATAGATATACCCACAGATATTTAACAAGACTAATAATATTAATAAATGTTAAAATACACTGAACTAACTCACGTGTGTAAAATTTTTGATAAAATTATATTACATTTATTTTGTTCTGGATCAATTTTTTAGGTTGACCAGAACTTAAAAGGATTTAGAGATTATGAAAGAAATGCATGGAATATTATATCATAAATGCAATAGTGTACATATATATATGTACTATACTAGTAGTTTTATTAAATTGTTCTAGTAGTCATCTACTTGGGAGGATAGTTAATGTTTGTGCTGTTGGGGTGGCCTCATCACACCTGTCTATATTGACTACACAGTGTCCAGAAAATGGTGGGAATTTTTATGAGGGTATTAGTAACTAAACGGGGTTGGTGAATGTCCAGCAGACCAGAGGCTCACTCATCTTTTAGTTGTAGCTCTGGTGCTGAAATCTGGTGGTCCCACCTCTCTGTGCTGGCGGGCAATAATGGTGGTCTCTGTCACAAGTACTGCACAGATACACTCGAGTAAAGTCACCAACTGAATAGTCACGGCTTGGTTGACAACAGAAACTCGCAGCTCTGCAATCAAAGTATGGGCCATGTGTCAAAATCTATTCTCTACCCACGTCTGGACACAACACTGACACAACAACCACATCATACAGACAGGTCAGATCTCTCTGACCAAACAGCACATTTACCATGGTGGTTTTACATCAGATAGATCCTCCCAGACTATAGATTCTGAAAAATATTTATTAGTTTTCTGCTCTAAAAGAGGATAGGTAATATGTTTCATTATTCTCAACACTTGATCTGTCTTGCATAATCCTTGCTGGAGTTTATGTACATTGTTGGTCCCTAGACCCTGACTAGGGCGGGGGGTCTAGAGCAAATCCCTACTTGTTTGTAAGGCTAGATTTCGATATGGCAGTATCAAATCACTCAAACATGAAACAATATTCAAAATATATAAGGAAATAATTTCAATCTTACCAGATTATGAATAAATAACACAGAACTGCTAGCAAAACTCAGCTGAGCTGCTGGCTATAGTATGGCGTCCCTAAATTTCTTACACTTTCTTTCATATGGAAATCACCACACTTTAAAATCTGTGTCTATCACTGAACAACTATTGAAGAATGGCCCCACTTTCGCGTCTGAGCGCTAATGATATGATTGTCTGTGGCCAATCACTGCCTAGGTTTATTTTAAATTCAAATTTCCTACCATAAAGTCATTTCAGTCATGCTTCAGTCAAGTATGGATGGTTATCTGTTAGTCTGTCCGTCTCTACTTGTGTTTCTACAAAATGTACTCGATTTTTGAACCAACCTTTCTCTCCCCTCCAAAATTTTGTCGTTAAAAGTTATTTTTAGACACAGCCACCACAAATATCCCTTCTCTTCCATACTACGTAGATTTGAACACCTGCGTTTCGAGGTCGTGTTTTTTTTGTGCAATTAGCGACACTTTTAGATTCAATACAGTCTGTCGATGATGTGAACAACACTGTCTTTTGTCATTATCTTCAATATTATCTATCCGTCTGTAAAAGTAAGAACATATTAGTTCACTGCTCAGAATAGGCCATCCGGCCAGCTAATTTTTATATTCCTAACATTAATATTAAGAAAAAAGTACTTTTTAATTTTTGTAATATTCCTAACATCTGCGTTTAGCCGCTGAATTCAAATCAAGGGCTTGGTATCGCGCAAAAGCGTCCAATAAATGACTGTGGCGTAACATATCTATGGTCCCTTCTGTCGAGTTGCTTACTTTTTATGTCAACTTGGGAAACGTGACTTTTCTCCGTTTCCCCCCCAATTGCGTCTCCTTAGCCTTTCTAGTCTCACGCAATCTTTCCAGTCATATTTTTTTTTCCTTTTTGATCCGCCGTTCCCCTCCTGTTTAGCAAGTCAATTATTATGGAGGATGATGACCCGCGGTCTAGGCGATCATGTACTATTCGCAGCCTACGCATTATGTTTTTATCCTTAAATGTTATCTTTGGAGGGATTTTACCGTTGTATCTCTGTCAATTTCACTACATATGTAAACACTCGTGTAATTAGCTGAGAGCAGATAGACAAAGACAAGTGTTAAAGCAGTGGTCCAGCGTCGGACGTATAGGGCTAGTAGTACAAAGAATAGTTTATAGCTACGAAGAAATTACCAGCACTGGTGGTGACCCAGACAATACTTCGAAGCACATTTAATGGATGGAGAACAGCCCATTAATTAGTAGTGATGTGTAGTAGTGATGGGTGGATAGAATAACAAAGTAGACAGCAGAGATCCGGAGCTAATCAAGAGATAATAGCATTAGTTCCTGACCAGTACAGTACGTGATGTAGGAGTGTCATCAATGAAGTCTCATATGTATATTTATTGATAATCAGGCTCGGGGGTAGCCAAGTTGTGAATATGTTCCTTGACAACTAATAAAGAACTTTTGTTGTCAGCTCTGAGTCGTCAAGTCCTTCCAAGTATTATATTAGTCAGATAATTTGATCTCATTCAGTGGTCATAGGAACAAGGTAGGCCACAAAGGTACGGCGCATACAATTACAGCCAGTGAACATAAGACAAGGGTACACTAAGTCGAGAACATACACAAGGGTCAACGTAACATCAATCACACAAGCAAAGAACCTGGGTTAGAAGTTGGGCTGAGAATCAATGAAACTATCACACTTGTACGGAGAAACAAAACAACTTGCGATAACATGCGAGAGCCCAAGCGCCGCTAGATCAATAACAACAGCAACAACATCGTCATACATAGTCACACAATTTGGATCACCTCCTAACCTCCCACTGCATGACGTCATATATGGACGACTCCAGAGTCTTAATTGCCATGTCGAAGAAAACCACATTCCATCTTCCACATTGGAAAGCGGCGTGAGGAGAATCAGTTTTCCTTCTTGAATTATATTTGTTGCAAAAGCTGGTACTTCATTATTTCTTTAGCACTGTCTATTTACCTTATCGAAACTTGGTGCCGTCACGTTCCAGTCTATCGAGCTGTAAATGGGTATTTGGCTGTGGTTTTGAGTTAGGCGTGGCAAAGACAGCGAGTAAGGGAAAGGTCACCCCACCTCATATGCTGGACCTAGAATGGAAGTTTCTAACACTTCACTCCCCTACTGCAGTTTCTGCTATTGGGCTTCTTTTTTTATTTATTCCCCCTCTCTCTCTCTCTCTCTCTCTCTCTCTCTCTCTCTCTCTCTCTCTCTCTCTCTCTCTCTCTCTCTCTCTCTCTCTCTCTCTCTCTCTCTCTCTCTCTCTCTCTCTCGCTGAAACATGATTGCCTGTTGTTGAAGGGCTGTAACTGGTCCATGGTTTTGTCACAATAGGATGAGGTGTCCCAGCCATTGTATGTCTACTCTGTGTCGTTGATGCATGGAAGTGCTATCACAGAGTTCATGAATTCTTAGTTTTAAATATACAGTATTCCAAATTTTTGATTCGACTTAGTCTTCTGGAAGATAATGTGCACAGTCATTACATTCACCCCAACACCCTCATATCACCACCGCAATCATCATTATCAATTATTTCAGGTGTCGATAGTACACTTGACTAGTCTAATTCCTCAGACTACATTATCATCATCATCAAAACTAGTTTACTTACTTGTCATTCCTCTTCTTCCTGGAGTGTCGAGATTTTCCAGAGAGAACGGCATTCTATCCTATCGGCTGTCTTCCTCCTGGCCTGGTTCAAATCTAGTCCTCGATCCTTCATGGATTATCTGGTGTATTCCTCCGATCGAACTCTGGGTCGTCCTGGAGGTGTAGAACACTGGCTCTTGGTTTCCTATTTTTGCTGTGGTAGGAAATTTTCTTCCATTCTGCATACATGGCCAAACCATCGTAATTGGGACTTTTCCACTTGGGTGTACAGGGGCTTGGTTTTGAGGCCATGACATATCCTTTGGTTGCGGACCATACCTCTTGTTACTTCAGCCACCTTCCTCAGATACCTCATTTCTGAGATTTTGTGCTGGCTTCAGTAGGTTGTAGTCATTGCCCATGACTCGCTTTCATATGTCAAAACTGGTACATAGGTGGAGCAGTAAAAAGCCATCTTTGTCTATCACTACCACCACCATCATTATCATCACCACTACCACCATCATCATGCAAACCCTTCTTGGCTGCTTTTACTTCCCTAGCTCAAAAGCAGAGTCAGGTACCCATATACAGCTGGGTAGACTTGAGTGTGAAGCTATCAGGTTCCGAACACGGTAACTGTGCCTAGAGAAGCAAGCGGTCCTACTTCGTCGCCAATCGACGCTCCATAAAACTTTTATCAGTGGTTCAAGTCTAGAAATCTTAATCGCTTCCGCCCATTTCAAACAAGTCAGAAGAACTATCTGATAGCGCTCCAGACAGTGTACAGAATTTCTTCAGGTCTTTATTAGCGCATGAAGATTTTACTGTGCGCCAGTATCGTATATGGGAAGTCTGGCATTGGAATGACGGATGATGAACTGATAGACAATTACGTTGTTAAGGATAGATCTGGGGATAAAATAATGTAGCATGTTACTACACGCTAGCACATGCCCATTTTATGTGAGGAATTGTGTTCGCCTGTAGTCAAACTACTTTTTGCACGAAGCGTTCACCCGTGGTGAGCGACAGTCAACTAGTGACGTTTTTTTCGTCACATGTCGTGGGGTCAGTGTGTTGTTTATTTGGGCCGTTCGTATTCGTTCACTGGTTTGAAGTGGACGTGATTTCTTCTAAGCTCCAGGATTTTATGGAGAGTGTGTTTTTCCTAACTGGGACATTAAATGTATTTTTCAAACGCCGCCACCTTGTTAAGAATGTTCTAGATGGGGAAGGAAACTTATTGAGAAGTCTTGCACAACCCCCTTTTGATATTTTCTCAAGGAGTATCTCAAAGATATTGAGGTAACTGAGTTTAGGTCGCCATCATCAGTTTGTTCCGCCACATTACTTGGGTACCGGGAATATTGCCCTACCTATTAGTACACGGCCAGGGTTGATAACAGATTTAAGGATATCTCTCAATATATTTACTTTTACTATTAACAATGGAGATGAAGAAAACCTATTGATTGAGGCTCGTTATTGACTGACGTAACTGCTAATTGCATTACATGTTTTCCTGCCATATACTATGCCATGTATATATCTTGATGGATGTCTCCTTGTGATTGAACGTACAATAAATGTCAACCATGTTTTCCCGTGGACCTGTTCACCTGCCGGCTTGTGTTATATATACTGACCATAATGTCCTGTATGAAAGCCGGCAAACATTCGCGTATCCTGCATGATCCTCTATATTTATCCCGAGCGTAACATACGTGAACAACAAATGTAGTTCCCATGGGGTCTCTATGGAGGCAAAGAAAAAAGTGAGGACAACTACTCCCTCGAGCATGCACTAAAAGGCAACCAAAAAAAAAGGTTGAGCATGGGGTTGGTAATCTCATCATGTCAAATTTCTACAGAAGCCCCCACTGCAAGAGTTTGTACTTTGGCGTAGGCTTCTTGAAGGGGGCAGTGGCAGGGGCTGAATATTATATGTATGTATGAGTGCCGGGCTTTACGAAGCTAACAAATGGTCAACGCAGAAACTGACATCAAAACGGGCCAACAGTACAGACGATATTCTAAAGGCTTCTTGTCAAAACACTCAGACATTTTACGAGTCTGGGTAATAAATACACAAATGATTGCCTTACAAGGCACTTAAAACACTTCCAAGAAGGTTCCCACTAGGAACATCTTTTGAACACAGCTGGTCCTTACAAAGGACATGTAAACAATGCTCATGGTGCTAAGTCAAACAAATCGACGTCATATGCGGACTACGCATAGCGACATAAAAAGGGTGCCACACAAAGGCAGTGAAGACAGGAACTGGTCACCCCACCTCAGAAATCTGGACCTAGTATAGTGATGTCTCTAACACTTCGCTTCCCTACAGCACTACCTGCTATGGGACTACCTTTTACAGTATATAAATAGACTGGCATCCAATGTTAGTTTGTCCATCCTTCTGTGGTTAGGGCCCACATACTGGTAAGTGAATATAGCACCCGAAGTTTGTTCTTCTACATTTGTACAATATATATTATTCTGTCTTTTACCTTTATGACCACAAAAACGTAGTTATTGTTAATTTTGTCCACGGTTCATTGCGCAAGTAGGTTATCAAATCCCAACCTTCTTGGATAATAATAATCACTAATTCTGATATATTTATGGCTGTCTTTCTATCCTTTCCCTATCGCCACCTTTTTTCACCGATCAAATTAAAGGCCTTAGTCTCGTAATTTGAGGAGGCCATTCTTTAAGACGACCGCCGCCAAACGATTGTCATCGTTACTTTGAAGCGTTCCGACAGAATAAAACACCGCGTGACGTCCACGTGCATATAATTATAATATATTATCAATCCACGTGCATTACGTTTGAGGCTCTCTAAACAGGGAGTGTGACGGTAAAAGTCGCTGTTACCGCGATCATTGTGTTCAGAAGTGACACATTATGTCCGAGAGCGCCATTGGGCTTTACAAAATCCCTGAAATTCAAATACGTAATGAATTCAAAATGAAACGTCCCAACCTTAAATATTTTTGTTTCACAATCAAATGTCCAGAGCTTGCGATAAACATTGCGTATTTTTTTTTTTGTCACTGGCAAAATTTATGATTTTAAAAATTTTAAAAAGTTACCGAAACAAAAGGAAAGAAATGAAGTGTTGGAAGACGATGAGAAAGAGAAATAGGGTCAGAAACGGGTGGGGAAGGGGGAGGGGATGTAACAGGAGTTTGACAGGAGTAATAGCTTATTGCTATTATGTCCATTTATTCTTAACGGACTAAAAACGTCTATTGGTAGAGTGGTTAAAGCGCTTTCTTCTCAAGGCAAAGTTACAGGATTCGAACTCTGACAGCATTGCGCCCCAGGCTACCTAAATGTAATGGGTAAATGGCTCTGCTCTTGAGTTAGGGAAGACAAATTTAGCGAGCGAGGAAGAGAACCGATCACTCCACCTTATAAAGCTGAAGCCACGTATGGTGCAGTCTCTAACACTTCAGTCCCCAACGGCAATGTCTGCTATGGGACTACCTTTACCTTATATGTGTGTCCCATAGCAAATACTGCCGTAGTGGAATGAAGTGTTAGAGACTTCACGATACTAGGTCCAGCTTTGAGAGGTGAAGTCACCAGTTCCCTTCCATGCCGCCTTTGCGATCCCTAAATCAAGAGCAGAGTCAGGTAGTTATTTACAGCTGGGTAGACTGGAGCGTGACGCTACGTGTTTCGATCCCGGAATCTGGTAACCATTTAGCCAGTCGGGCGTGTGCGAACGTTTTTTCCCCCTTGCTCGTCAGGAAGAGACGGGCTGGAAAAGATCTGTTAGTGTGTCGTGCATGTTTAGTTCCAGGCACTGAATACACGCTGGCGACAGCTTGCTGTGTAACGATTGGTCAGTCTACGTAACAATACATTTGTGTTTTCAAAGAATGAAGTGCGAGCTCGTTTGTGTGAGTGTGTGTGTGTGTGTGTGTAAGCCAGTGAGCAAAGGAAACTTATATTTCATATTAGAATGAAGCATTCCATTTATGAGAAGACTAAAGATGGAATATATCGTTAAAAAAAAAAGGTAAAGGATCCCGTTACACGCCCATTGAGGCATATTGGGAATATGGTGTTAGGCCCATATTTTCTTGACCATCGGCACACTAGGGTTGATGTGGTCAGCATCACGCCGGCCGCCTTAACCTTCCCAGAGTTGCTCTGGTACCCATTTAGGGCTGGGTCGACCCAGGAGCCGTTTGTGGCCTAAAAAAGTCCCACCTCATCTGGGGATCGAACCACAGACCACTGCGTTAGGAAGCCAGTGCACTAACCACTATGCTACCGCGGCTCCCATATATATATCGTGATAACAGGAAAGATTGAAGGAAAAAAAGAGACATAAGGCGGCAAAGAGAGAAGATGTGGTACTGTTTGACTTCGTGGTATGGCAAGACGTTAACTAGAAAATTGATGAATAACACAGGAGTTCCCGTGGGTCTACAGTAAGTAGACGTCTGCTGTTCTCTAATGCATGTCGTAGAAGGCGACTAATATAAGGTTGTGCATGGGGCTGGTAACCTTGGTAACAAGTAAAACAAGTTGCTGCAGAGATCTACCATTACAAGAGCTTGTGAAAGCTTGGCCCATGGTTTCTGCAAGGAGAACCAGCTACAGTTTGGCTCCAGTCTCCTCAGGCAGTGAAAAAGACAATTTCGACTGGAGACTGGAAGTTGTCGAGAAACATGATCACCCACGCCAGCTAAATGGTACCTGAAGAAAAAGACATGCGTATGTGTGTGTGTGTGTGTGTGTGTGTGTGTGTGTGTGTGTGTGTGTGTGTGTGTGTGTGTGTGTGTGTGTGTGTGTGTGTGTGTGTGTGTGTGTGTGTGTGTGTGTGTGTGTGTGTGTGTGTGTGTGTGTGTGTGTGTGTGTGTGTGTGTGTGTGTGTGTGTGTGTGTGTGTGTGTGTGTTCTTTAAGCTATACATTAAAGGAAAAACGTTTACTAAACAAATGTGTAGGTAAAAGACAAAAGGCGCATCAAAGCATAGGAAAAAACATAACGGCTAACCACCTTAATTGTCTGGCCATATCTCTTTATCTGATCTGTTTCCCTATTATTTGTTCTCATTTCCTTTGTTTTATTTACTTTGATATGTAGTTAGCTGCTTTAGACACTGCCCTAACCCGTTGGAGACAGTAGAACACCACCTACTACAGTGCCCTGCACTTCAGGGACTGAGACAACAACTGCTACCACACAACCCATCCATAGACAATACACTGTATGGCAGCTCAGAACAGCTTATACGAACTGCGCAGTACCATATAATGGCATCAAGGTCACCAAGAGCCGACGCTCAGTGACAGTGGATCAAAGAAGAAGAAGAAGAAGAAGAAGTTAGCTGCTCTTACTGATGGTCTGATGTCTATGAACGTCCGAGTGGCAGAATGATTGTAGTGCTTGCTTCTCAATGCAAAGGGAGCCAGTTCGAAACTACGTCGCGTCGCGCTTCAGTATAATCAACTGTTAAATTGGGTAACGACTTTGCTCTGAAAAGGCAAATAGAGCGAGGAAGGGAGCAGATCATTCCAAATCATAATGCTGAGTACTAATATAGGTGAAGACTCTTTAACACTTCACTCCCCTGGGCAAGTATCTGCAATTTGATTGGCTGTACCTTTACCTAAGTAATTATAGAACAAACATTAAAGATATGAAATTGTTAGCTTCTTCTGCGCGCGCTTTCAAACGTCTACTAGAGTATTATTATTATTATTATTATTACACGCTTTTATTTAACTTCACTTGTATGTCACTTTCATGTCACTTTCAAATCTTGCAATCGATTTTTCAATCACTTCCAGATGAGCAGTAGCTCTTAAAGTTGGCATAGTTGTGTATTGCCGATGACAATACAATAATCAGCAAATTATTTAAAAATGTAATATTGTAATTATTACATTATGAGTAATTAAAATTTTTCGTAAAGAAATCTAAACAAATCAGTGGCCATAATCAAGTTAATAAAAAATTCAAGAGTACGTGGTGTGCTTTATTTTTCTCTATGCGTAAAACAGGGCAGAACTCAAATAAGTGTCTAGCTAAATCAAGGGAAACAATCCAAATTATAAAATTATGAATCAAGGGAAAGTCGAGTTCGATCTCTAGATGGCCTTTAAATTGTTGAAATTGAGATGGACTTTGTACCGAAACAAAAGGAAAGAAACGAAGTGTTGGAAGACGTTGAGAAAGAAAAATGGGGTCAGAAACGAGTGGGAAAGAGGGGGGGGGGGGGGGGTAACAAGAGTTGGACAGGAGTAATAGCTCATTGCTGTTATGTCAATTTATTCTTAACGGACGACAAACGTCTATTGATAGAATGGCACAAAGTCATGTAATATGTACGCTCTAAAAGAAATGGATCGCTTAAGAAATTGTAGACCAGATTTACAATAAGTAAAAATATTGTTTATGTTTTAGTATGTCATAATTGTTCTAACACTAAAAAGAAGAAAAAAGAATAAAAAATATTTTAAACACACGCTTTTACTGCACTAAAAACCCAAAAAGCGTGGGGCGCTGATTCTGCATGAAATTAACTTCTGCTTTATACTTCATTAGACACTATGGATAAAATATATGATAAGCGCTTAAGCGCCCCACGCTTTTTGTAAATTTGATGTTACAATTTTTGACTGCAAGCTACAAACTCCTCGAAAAATTATTTTTGGGTTTTTAGTGCATTAAAAGCGTGTGTTTAAAATATTTTTAAAATTTTTATTATTTCAAGAAAGCAATGTTCATCCAGCTCAACCTTATTTAAGTTGCCATCTGATAGTGAACGAAGAAGAAGACCCAGAACAAGCAGGCATACTCGGCAGGGATCCACAGGGAAGAGTACAGGGGCCAAGGACAATCTGAAGCACAACGTTGGAAGAAGAGGTCAAGGTAGTGGGAATCGCTTGGGCAGATCTGAAAATGACGGCTTAGAAAATAAATGGATAGCTAGCATCAGCTACAGTCAAATGTTCTATGTGGAACGAAAAAGAATGACAGTGATTGGGCAGACTAAGGCTGTTGACATCTCAATAAGGTCCTTCCTGGTTTGGCACTGGTGAAGACTGATATGCGCTTTCTCTCTCCCTCTTCATCGTTGAATTGTATGCTGTTGGGCAGGGATCGACATCAGGTAAATCCAGATCTCCCGATAGATCACAGGGAATCATTTGTTAGATATCTAGGTGGCGGAGGGGAAAACCAGAAAGAATATTAAAGATACAGAACAATTCATACTAGCCTTCTTCCGATAGTATTTAAAAGCGTGATATTCCCTGGATAAAATGCACTTTTTTCCACGTTCATGTTGATATTTTCTCACAAACTAGCTTACATTTAATTCATTTGAGTAGTGAATTGTAAGAGACAATAATGTGATCACTTCCTTGAAGGAAAGTTAACATTTAGTAGAATATCATTTAGTTTGAATGTGTCACCACTCTCTTGGTGCTATTGCAGGAAGCAGTTCGTCGAGCAGAGATTAAATGTATCTATATATAGGTTGCACGTATTCCAGACACCCTAAAACTTGAAAGCAGGCACGATTTAATCAAGACAGATTTTTAGAGAGCTGTGTCAATCTACTTTTGAACCATGCCATTCTCTAATTCCCTTCTCTGTGTGTTTTTTGGTCTTCCCCAATGTCTCTTGCCGTGGCGATTCCAGCACAAGGACTAAAAATAAATAAATAAATTATTTTTCCGTTTTGCCTCGTTTTGGGGAAACACGGTACGTTCAACCTAGACATAAGGTCCGTCGATTATATTAGGGCTTATGTCCAAATATAGAAGACCTTGTGGTCTGAAAGTGGCATGTGTCTGTGTATGCCAGTATATGGACAGCCTTATCATGTTGTTCTACTTGTTTCCTTAATGTGTGTCCTATTCAATGCCATCTTCTTTTTGTCTCAGCATCATGTTCCACTGATGTTTGTCTGAATCTTTCAGTCAGTTCCACATGAGTGATCTCCTCATGCAATTTTATTCCTTCTATTCTGCAAACACTCATTTATGAAAGTCTATAATTGTGTGGTTGTCGCTTTGTGTATCTACCACATGCTCGTAATTTACTTTTCCTAATCCAACTACTATAGCAATTTTTGTCTTTAAATCTACCTAAGACGTTGGGGGGTAATTTGTGCCATTCAGAAGACATCTGTTGCAACACAAATAGACGGGCCATAATTTGAATATTATATAGACCCTCTGGGCTACAAAAAATAAAATTAAATACAAGTACTATGAGAACGTGTGGCGGTGCGAATCGGAGAAGGCGCTAAGTCTATGAGGTCGCCACCTGCTCTTTCTCCACTTCCTAGCTCCACAATACAGGACCCTGTAACCGCAGCGTTGCCTACTCAAGTCTAGACATTATGCACACGGCCAAGTCAATCACAGAAAATAGTAAACAATACTACAAGAATGACACAGGACCTTTCTATCCCACAGGGCTTTTATGAGTTTTTTTTTTTTTTTTTTCTTAAAATTTGGTCGTGGTTTTTAGGGCATCTCTGACCAGTGAATGGCACAAGAATGGGTATTATTTGAATAAAGAATTGGAGAAGTTCTTGAGGGATCTGGCATTCGTGTGTATTGAGTATGAGTCATGGAGAGAGAGAGAGAGAGAGAGAGAGAGAGAGAGAGAGAGAGAGAGAGAGAGAGAGAGAGAGAGAGAGAGAGAGAGAGAGAGAGAGAGAGAGAGAGAGAGAGAGAGAGAGAGAGAGAGAGAGAGAGAGAGAGAGAGAGAGAGAGAGAGAGAGAGAGAGAGAGAGGGGGACGACAGAGAAAGAGAGAAACTAGAAATGAAAGACCAAGGCAGAGAGGGAGAAAAGGTTACAAGAAAAAACCGACAGAGAATGAGAGAAAAAGAGAGACAAAAGGAACAACGTAGAGAAAGAGATACAAAATGGAGATGGTCCAGGTGAAGAGAACAAGATCGAGAGGGAGAGAACGATTAACGGAGAGGGAAAGACCGAGAGAGATGAAGAGAGAAAATAGCGATAGGAGGTCTAAAGTGAAAGAGAGAAAAGTTGAGAAAAAAGATAGAGAGAAGGAGGACGGGCAGGAAGATCGAAAGAAACAAGAGGGGGACAATTTTAGTAAGAAGTCTGTGGCGTTATTGTGGCCCGTTTAAATATCTCTTGTGGTTCACTCATTAATTGTGGCGTTATTGTGGCCCGTTTAAATATCTCTTGTGATTCTCTCATTAATAGAGTCTTTATTGTGGCCCGTTTAAATATCTCTTGTGGTTCACTCATTAATTGTGGCGTTGTTGTGGCCCGTTTAAATATCTCTTGTGGTTCGCTCATTAATTGTGGCGTTATTGTGGCCCGTTTAAATATCTCTTGTGGTTCACTCATTAATTGTGGCGTTATTGTGGCCCGTTTAAATATCTCTTGTGGTTCGCTCATTAATTGTGGCGTTATTGTGGCCCGTTTAAATATCTCTTGTAGTTCGCTCATTAATTGTGGCGTTATTGTGGCCCGTTTAAATATCTCTTGTGATTCGCTCATTAATTTTGGCGTTATTGTGGCCCGTTTAAATATCTCTTGTGATTAGCTCATTAATTTTGGCGTTATTGTGGCCCGTTTAAATATCTCTTGTTATTCGCTCATTAATTGTGGCGTTATTGTGGCCCGTTTAAATATCTCTTGTGATTCGCTCATTAATTGTGGCGTTATTGTACCCCGTTTAAATATCTCTTGTGATTCGCTCACTAATTATTGCGAAGGTGAGATAAGTAATTACTAGTTTCCTATAAGTAGTAGATAATATAGGAGATAATAACAGATAACTCAATAGTTCTCCTGGAAAATTTTTCTAAATAGAAGTTCAGGCTCGTGGAAGGAGTAAGAAATGCCTGGCGGAAACTATGGGACAGAACTTAGAGAAAACGATGGGTACAGATAACGAAGAATAGATGTCTGCTCCAGATCTTTATCTCTGCCACTGCTGTCCTGAAGTATCTGAGACCACTGAAAGTCAAAATAGATCTGATCCGATAATTATGTCTGATAGACTGTGGTTTGACGATGCATCCTTCCTGACTGAATAGTCGAGGATTAGAATACAGTGGAAGATAAGGTATACGTTTAAGGATAGGTGAAGTGAACTCTGATAACACTGACTAACAAAAAAAAACTTTTTTTTTCTTTCTCTAACATTTCTATGTTTTTCTGGTCAATTTTAATGCGCTGTTTTTAAATCTGCAAACCGTTTTTCTCTATCAGGTCGGGATCTCTAGAAATACGCAATTGAAGTTTTTTAACAACGCATACAGTATTACAACATCATTCGTACAAGAAGTATAACAGTTATGTAGGCTTGAATTTCTTTGCAGTCGACTTTCGTCGGTGAATGGCATGGCGTACATCGCGATGAAGCATCCAACAATAATCGGCAAGCATGGTCACACTCCACCGTCCTTGATAACGTGACTCCATTACGGCGATGTCTTGATGGAATCGTTCTCCATGTTCATCGCTGACTTCGCCAAGGTTGTCAGGGAAAAAGTCAAGATGTGAATCGAGCAAATGGATTTTGAGGGACATGTTACAGCCCATAATTCTGTATGCATCTATGCACTGCTTAACAATATGCAACATAGTCAACAGATTTGTGATTTCCCAGAAAGTTATCGACGATCGATTTGAATGCCATCCATGCGCGAAGTTCACTACCATGTAACAAGTTCTCGAATTGTTTGTCTGCAATAACTTTCCTAATCTGAGGTCCTACAAAGATACCTTCCTTTATCTTTGCATCGCTAAATTGCGGAAACTTTTCTCGAAGATAAGTGAAAGCTTTGCTCGTTTTATCTAACGCTTTTACAAAATTCTTCATGAGCCCCAACTTTATATGTAACAGTGGTAAAATGAAGCTGCCTTTGTTAACTAATGGCTCGTGTATTACATTTTTATGCCCGAGCTGCATACGATCCCGGATAGGCCACACCTTTCTTGCATAATGTTCCTGTCTGTTGCGGCTGTCCCATTCACATCGGAAGCAACAAAATTTAGTATACCCAGTCTGCATGCCCGTGAGAATTGCAATGACCTTAGGTCTCCACAAATCCGCCATTGGTAGTCATTGTACTTTATTTTTTCCAAACGTATAGCCATATTGTCATAAGTTTCTTTCATATGAACAGAGTAGGTGACTGGAATTGATGAAAATAAATTTCTGTTATGCAATAACACGGCTTTTAGACTAGTCTTGGAAGAATCGATGAAAAGTCGCCATTCGTTGACTATGTGCTCATGACCGAGGTGCACCATTAGACCGTTTACATCTTTGCAATAGCAAATGTCATCATCCATCTCAAAGTATTGAACAAGTTCTCTGTGTCTATGACGAAATTTAGATATCGGAGTATTGGGCGCTAAAAGATTCCATTCTTTGAGTCGCGAACCGAGTAATTCCGCTTGTCCTTTGGTAAGAGCGAGATCACGTATTAGATCTGAAAGTCCTGAATGGTTAATTAAGTAAACACTATCATTCACCGGTATGTAATCTGAGTCAGAATTAGTTTCTAATGCAGGTAAACTATCACTTTCTGATGGTTCATTCACGTCCAACGGATTATGTTCTGGTGGTACTTGGATCGGACACGTGATTGGATCATGAGGCACTGGTTTCGAAACCAATTCAATATTTGAATAAACCACAGACTTTCTAGTTTTAAAAGTGAAACCATGGATATTTGTCAAGCAGAAGTACAATCAGTAGTGTGATTTGTATGTTCACGCCATATTACTGGCACTCCAAAAGGCATCGACTTATGCTTCGGCGATTTTCGTAACCAACCTGCCAATGTATCGAACAAACTGCATTTGGCTACCAAGATTTATTTGCATCATCAACTTTCGAATCGAAATAAAGTTCATATGCTTTCTTTAGTAATGGTGTAAAGTTTTTCTGGTCAACACGATCGGTAAAATATCTGCACACGTAACAGAACAGATCAGCCGAATTTCTACAACTTCTAGAAGCCATATTTTGCTCAGAATTATTTCAAAATACAGTAACTATTTGAAAAATCGCGTAACATATGTCATGCATCTTTTAGCAGTATAAAAAGTAGAATTATGTTGCTTTTTATTAATTTTTAATAAGTTATATAGTAAAAATGAAACGGAGCAAATAACGGTTTCCCAAAAATATATTTATTCACAAATATCTTAAGAACCCGACGTGATAGAGATAAACGGATTTCAGATTTGAAATCAGCGCAAGAAACTGACCTAAGAACACTTATTCTTATATAAGAAAGAAAAATGTTGTTTGTCAGTGTAATAAGAGTGTACAACTACTGGTCACAACGTGGTTGTTACAACATTGAAGTATGAATTGAACAATACTCTGCTGTTGTATTATATAAATATAACGAAAAGCATTTATTACATAGATTTTTGTTCAACACTTCGAAATAATATAATAATCTAAATTCAGACAAGTGATCTTGCTACACATCAGAACAAACAAATGTATTAATGAGTTTTTGTTTCCTCCAAAAATTATATTTAATTAAATCATTCTAGACAGGGGTTGTTGAGTGATAATCTTGTTATATATATTGTGGCGAGAGATTTTATTTGGCTGTAGGATCAGTATAGTACTGAAAATTACAGAAATAGAATTTCTGCAGAAAAAGTCCCAGTGTCTGAGAGGACTACTGGTATCACAAATTAGTTACGGCTGTGAATGTTCTGATCTCGAAACAATAGTAGAGAGGAGACCGACATAAAGCGCCACCTCCGCTGTGTAACTAACTGTGATATTAAAAAACCAAGGAAACAGATTTTACTTAACACTGATAAAATTGACAAGTCGTTCAAATACAATTTCCTTCTTATTTATTTAGTATATACACTATCTACTCTTGTGCTGAAGGGTGAATGTTGAAAAATGGAATGTAATGGAATTGTAAGTTTACATATGATTTACAAATATATATATATATATATATATATATATATATATATATATATATATATATATATATATATATATATATATATATATATATATATATATATATATATATATATATATATATATATATATATATATATATATGTAAATAAATATTACAACAAGTTTTCCAATTATAGGAACAAAAATTATATCAGCTGTGCTGTTAATTAAGGATATAACACTTATCAGCTATGTTGTTATTTTTGTCTCTTGCTATGCTAATTTCACTTTCTCATCACTGACAGTTTCTATGCTCACAATGCTGACAGAAATGGTACTAATGTGTACTCATCTCTTAAAACGGTCTGTTCTCCTTAGTTTGGTTCACACAACTCCTGCTGAGGCTCGTTACTTTAGCCCACCCAAGACTGAGGGGGACTAAAGATGTAGCTTCTGTACAATCTCTATGCTCCTGCGAAGTTCCAGGCAGCGGGATTGACTCGAACATACGACCTCAGGTTTTTAGGACACAAATGAAACCCTCCAAGATTTAAAAAGGCCAGTTTGACTCGACTAGTGAAGTAGGCTGCAGGTCGATGCCCTCAGGTAAGCAATAAATCGTGACAGCTTCTCTCCTCTTCAGTCAGTCGGTATCTCTGGCTTCGTGTCTGGTTGCGTGCTTAGCATAACATTTCGCCCGATTATATAGGTAGGTGAATTCTTAAGCAAGGCTTTCGGTTGGTTCCTGGCGGAGCAAGCTGATTGGTTTCCTCCGGTTTCGTCTTTTGCTCGTACAGCCTAATTTTATTCAGTTTTAATCCGCCATCTTGCGTGAACATGATGGCCGTTAATTTATTCTGTCTCAGAGACTGCTGAACGGTGCTCGTTGATTGGTTGAAGCAAATCTGTATCTCGACATAGTGATTAACAAAGTAGTGGGTTACACTCGTTTCACGACATAGCCCCCCTCCTTTCCTAGCTGTGACTTGTCATAGCTGACGTGTAAACCCCTGCTGTGGTTAATCCTTTTGCGTCTGTCCTTCCAGAGTACTAGGGTGTCGACTTAAAAAATCAGCTCCTACATTGTCTCTTCCCGAAATGTAATTCACGGTAAAGGAATAAGGCGCAAGAAGCAGACTCCACCTTAACAATCTCGAATTTAGCTTTTTAGATGCAGCCAAGAATGTTAAAGGTTGGTGATCGCTTTGGACAATGAAGTGTGTCCCGTACAGATAAGGTGAAAATTTGTTGATGGACCAAATTAGAGCTAAACATTCTTTCTCTATGGTCGAGTAGTTCAACTCAGCTGCATTCAGCTTCCTACTGGCGGAGGCGACTGGTAAAAGTTTCTCCGGCTGGGCTTTTGATTTCTGCAAGAGAGTTGCACCAATCCCTATACTGCTAGCGTCCGTCCTTAATACAAATTCCTGTGTGATATCGGGTAGTGTAAGGATTGGTTTGCTGGTGAGTTTTGCTTTTAGCTCTGTGTAAGCTTTTTCACAATCAGCATTCCATTGGATTTTATCAGACTGTCCCTTCTTCGTTAAGTTAGTTAATGGTGCACACAGAGAGTTAAAGTGGGGTATGTACTTCTGATAGAACCCACATAATGACACGAATGATCTCACATCTTTCTTCGTTTGAGGTCTGGGTGCCTTCTTTAACTTCTCTATATTCTTTGGGTCAGGAGACATATGACCTGTAGAAATAGTGTGACCTAAGAATTCCAACTCCTTACAACCGATATAGCACTTGGTTGGACGTGCAGTCAATCCAGTGGCTCTCAATCTGTCAAACAACATGGAGAGCGCTACTATATGCTCTTCAAATGTGTTTGTAGCAACAAGAATGTCATCCATAAAGTTAGTGATATGGGGATTTTGTAGAGGTTCCAATAATTTCCTCATCATTCTTGAAAAGATACTTGGAGCATTTTTCAGTCCAAAGGGTAGTACATTAAACTCGTAGTGTCCGTCTGATGTACTAAATGCCAGCATTTTCCTAACTTCTGGTTTCACTGGTATTTGGTAGAATCCCTTGCTTAGATCTACCTTTGATAAATACCTAGCCTTACTCAGTGTAGAGAACAGCTGGTTGGTGTCAGGTAATGGATCCACCTGAGATTCTGTGATCGCATTAAGCTTCCGGTAGTCAATACATAACCTGTGTTCACCACTCGGTTTTCTCAATAGCACCACACTTGAGCTATAGGGAGAGTCTGACTTCAAGATAATTTTCTCCTTCAACAGATAATCAACTTCCTCCCTTAGTGCTTGGGCTTTCGCATAGGGTATAGGGTATGTTCTCATGCATACTGGGGTAGGGTCTGTAACCTTCATGTCGTACTCTAACAGATTCGTTCGACCTGGCTTATCTGTGAGCACATCAGCATGGGTTTCCAACACTTTCTGAACCCTCTTTTTCTGTTCTGGAGTTAAATGTTCACTAATATTTACTTGAACATAATCCTCTGTAGTTGTGAGTGGATACTCCATAGAGTGAAGTGGTTCACCGTGCATTTCTGTTGCAATGGCTAGGGTCATGATATGTGCAACTTCTGATGATTCCTTGTCATAGTATTTTTTAAGAAGATTGACATGATATACCTTCTCCTTTCCTTTCTTGTCAATCTTATAATTGGTCCTGGAAAGTTTCTCCAGTATGACATAGGGTCCCTGCCATCCAATCTGCAATTTATTATTGCTGCTTGGCAACAGTAATAACACCTTTTCACCCACCTCCAGTTCCCTATCCTTTGCTTTTTTGTTGTAGTAGGCAGCATGCTTCCTCCTGGCCTGTCTTAAGTTATCATTGGCCAGTTTCCAACCTGCTTTCAATCGAGATGTCAACTCGTTGACGTACTGGTATGAGGAAGTCACTGTTTCCTCTGCCTTTTCATCAGTCCATGTCCGCAGCAATGCTTCCAGTGGACCTTTGATTGGTCTTCCAAACAACAATGTAGCTGGAGCCAATCCAGTTGAGTTGTGGGGTACTTCCCTATATGCAAATAGTGCAGCGGGTAAGTAGGTATCCCAAGTATCAGGTTTTTCACTCGCCAGCTTTCTAAGGATTGAAATTAGCGTACCATTGAACCGCTCTACTTGACCGTTCCCTTGGGCATGATAGGGACTACTATGATAGTGCCTGGCTTGAAATATCCTGAATACTTCTTGTGTTAGCTTTCCCTTAAACTGAGACCCATTGTCAGTCAATATCTGATGCGGGAAACCTAATCGCGTAAATATTGTCAACAGGGCCTCTGCCACGTGCTTTGAATCTATAGCTGACATGGCCACTGCTTCTCCCCACATAGAGCAAGTATCAACCAAGGTTAAGATGTAAGCATTTCTCTTCTTGGTCCTAGTGAGGGGTCCAACAATATCTACTGCAGCACGTTCAAAAGGTGTTCCCATAATAGGCATTTCTCCCAGTGTTGCGGGTGCAGTCCTATGCTTAGGAGCTACTCTTTGGCATTCTGGACAGGATCTTACATATCTTTTTATGTCCTCTGTAATTCCTGGCCAGAAGTAGTGACAGGCTATCCTTTGTCCAGTGGCCCCTACTCCCATATGTCCACTGAAGGGTATAGCATGTCCTAGCGTCATAACCTTCTCCCTGTAAGATTTTGGCACTACAAGCTGTCCATGCCCTTTAGGTCCTGTTCCAGCTTTTCTGTATAGTAGGCCATTCTTCATATACAAGTCTCCTTTCTCTGGAGGGTTATGTGCTTTAGGCAATTTGCCAAAACAAGGCTTCAGTGTGCTATCTGCTGCCTGAGCCTTTTTCATCTCTTCTGGATGAGTATTGATAGGATTCTCCTCCATTTTCCTGGAGCTTTCCCTGGTCTGGACTGTTGCCATAACTACAGGTTTTATAGGTTCTCCAAGGAAAACATACCTACACCCCAAAATCAAAGGGTAAATAGGGTCGTCCATCACTGCTGCTTTGATTTCTCCTTCCACATAGCGAGATCTTATGTTGATTCGAGCTATGGGTAGTGTCATGGTTCTTGCTCCCTTCATCGGTCCTCTGATTTCCACTGTTTCTGTGGTTATCTGGTCAGGACTCACTAGAGAAGAGCACACAACTGAATCAAAGTCCAATCCTGTGTCATATAAACACAGTACTTGAGTGCCATTCACGGTCACTTCCTCACAGACAGGGGGATGATGGAAGTCCTTCTGACTTACTGCAGTTCATTCCTTCCCTGATTCCCTGTTGTAAGACATGCAGCATGATGAGGAGGATTCTTCCTTCTGCAGTCCGCAGTATTGTGGTTACTCATTAGACAAGTTTTACACCACTTTCCTTCCTTCCGGTAAGGTGTCTTATCCGATCTTAGAGGGGTTTTGTCCTTTTGGTCAAATCTTTGTTTGTTCCTTGTGGTATGGTCCTTTTGTTCATATTTGGTATAGTTTTGTGATGATTTGAAGTTTTCACCCTGCTTCTTCTTATTTCCTAATAATTCTGCCTGAGCTGCTTGATATCTCTCAGCAACAGTTACAATATCTTCCAATCTCTCTGCTCCTTGTTCCATGATAAACTTCCTCATTTCTTGAGGCATGGACTCTTTCACTTGCTCCATCATTATAATTTCTTTCAGATCCTGACACTTTCCTAAACTACTCCATTTTTCCAAATAGTTTTCCAATCTAGCAGAGAATTGGTGATAGTTTTCTCCTGGAAGAAGTTTAGCTGTTCGGAATTTCTTTCTATATGATTCTGAGCTTTTTTCATATCTCACAAGCAGTGCCTGCTTCAGGATTTCATAATCTTCCTGGTCATCTCTTGAGAGCTTCAAATATACATCGTAGGCTACACCTCTCAATCCCTGAGATAGTTTAAGACTCCATTTTTCTTTCACTAAGCCATAGGTAGTGGCTAGTCTTTCGTATCTATCCAGGTACGACTCAATGGCGTCTTCTTTCTCAACAAATGGGTCCAGATGAAAATTCATGGCCCCACTTGAGGTGCTCTGGCTGGAGCTACTCTCAGAGTGAGGTGAGCTACCACCATTATTGCCAGTATTTGCCTGAATTTCAAGCTCTTTTAATCTTAACTGATGGTCTCTCTCTGCTTGTAATTTCCTTTCCTCAGCTTCAATTTTCTTTGCCTCATTTTCAGCCTCCCATTTCTTGGCTTCAATTTCCAGTCTTTTGTCTTCTCTCTGAGCTTCCAGTCTTTTGTCTTCTCTCTCAGCTTCCAGTCTTTTGGCTTCTCTTTCAGCTTCCAGTCTTTTGGCTTCTGCCTCTAATTGCAACTTTCTTTCTTCCCTATCCATGTGTTTGTCCACTTCTGTTGTGACATACTGAGTGAGAGCAGCACCTGTCAGATTTAATTCCTTTCCCATCTGCATGATCGCAGTCCTGAACTTCACTAGATCAGCCATGGCGTTACTTAGATAGGGTATGTAAATTTACTATAACCCAATTATTGTAATTAAACTTAATTAATTTAAATGAACAAATAATTTCCGTGCAACTTTGTGAGCATCAACTATTTACTGAGTACTAAATGGTACTCCTCCTAAGAAAACAATAAAAAATCCTATTATAGAATTTCTCAAAAAAAATTTTTTTCTTATGTTATCTATGGGTGGCACAAGATAGAGTGTAGATAGATGAATAGACCAAATATGGCTCAAGATATACAGAAATATCCCAGGAACGAGCCCCCAGTGTGGCGAGAGGTTTTATTTGGCTGTAGGATCAGTATAGTACTGAAAATTACAGAAATAGAATTTCTGCAGAAAAAGTCCCAGTGTCTGAGAGGACTACTGGTATCACAAATTAGTTACGGCTGTGAATGTTCTGATCTCGAAACAATAGTAGAGAGGAGACCGACATAAAGCGCCACCTCCGCTGTGTAACTAACTGTGATATTAAAAAACCAAGGAAACAGATTTTACTTAACACTGATAAAATTGACAAGTCGTTCAAATACAATTTCCTTCTTATTTATTTAGTATATACACTATCTACTCTTGTGCTGAAGGGTGAATGTTGAAAAATGGAATGTAATGGAATTGTAAGTTTACATATGATTTACAAATATATATATATATATATATATATATATATATATATATATATATATATATATATATATATATATATATATATATATATATATATATATATATATATATATATATAATAATAATAATAATAAATTCTTTAAGCGCCAAACACGGCGCATAAGGCAGAAACCAGTGCTCTCCAGGTTGTTCGTTGTGACGCCACTCCTCTTAGCTCTTGCACATTATTTAGGCCCAACGTTCTTCCTTCTCTTATTATTGTTCTTCTGAGTGTTTCTTTTGGTCTTCCTTTTTTCCTCTTACCCTCAGGAACCCAAGTGAGCGCCTGTAGTGGTATTCTGTTGTTTTGCATTCGTAGGACATGACCGATATATGACCATCGTCTTTTCCTTATATAGTCGGAGACATATTTCTGCCTAGAGTCTTCTCTTATTTGTCGATTAATCTTGAATTCTTTCCAACTGATGTTCATGAGTTTTCTAAGACATTTGTTCTCGAATGTATTCAGCTTGTTCTCCAATGATTTTGTTATTTTCCAACTCTCACAGCCGTATGTTAACACTGAGATAACATTTGAATTAAACAGACGAAGCTTGGTATGTATATTCAATGATCGTAATTTCCAAATGTTAGATAATCTATTGAAGGCGCTATATATATATATATATATATATATATATATATATATATATATATATATATATATATATATATATATATATATATATATAATATATATATATATTTATATATATATATATATATATATATATATATATATATATATATATATATATATATATATATATATATATATATATATATATATATACGAGGAGTGTTCAAATGAAACCCGCCCGTGCTGCGCGAAGTGGACATTTGTAGGAGGAGCATGATGACTTCACATCTGACGTAATAAGCACATACGCATGCACAAGTGTGTAAGTGTTCATTCTCCTGGTATTCATTGTTTGTGCTGCAGACCGTTAAAATAATGGCCGGTGTGATACGGAATCCGTCCAAGGTCGATCAGCGAGCGGTGATCCAGTTCCTAACAGCCGAAGGATGTCGACCAGCTGACATTCATCGCCGAATGAAAGCAGTGTATGGTGACAAAAGTGTGTCTAAGACTATAGTGAAAGACTGGGCACGAATGTTTCGAGAAGGACGTCAGTTAACGAAAGATCTTCCGCGGCCAGGTCAGATGCATATTGTTGCGACAGAAGAAGCCATCGCCATAAGGAAGAACGCATGGGGTGGAGTCTGAACCACCTGCTGCGTTACGAAGAGGAGGGTGATGCATTTATGTTGCGCATAGTGGCAGGCGATGAGTCGTGGTGCCACCACTTTGAGCCGTGCAGCATATCAGCGAGCATGCAATGGAAACATCCCGGATCACCAAAACCCAAAAAATTCAAGTCACAGATTTCCGCCGGTAAGGTTATGCTGACCGCAATTTTTGACCATAAAGGGCTTCTATTGGTTGACTTTAAAGAGCCTGGCTTGAACATCAATGCCATCCGCTACAAAGACACACTAGACAACCTGCATACAGCCATCAAGAATAAACGACCCGGCATGCTTTCGCGTGGTGTGATTCTGTTGCATGACAATGCTCGTCCACATGTTGCGAACATTGTGCAGGAAGCGTTAGCAAGGAAAAGGTGGGAAGTTCTGCCACACCCAGCCTACAGCCCCGATCTGTCACCATGTGACTTTCATTTGTTCGGACCCTTAAAAAAAATCTCTAATGGGACAACGATTCGACTCCAATGCAGACGTCAGGGCCTCGGTGACCAAATGGTTCAATAAGCAACCAAAGTCATTTTTCTCGGACGGCATCCGCTGTCTACCCTTGCAGTGGGATGCGTGTCTGAATGCCTATGGTGACTATTTCTAAAGAACCCAAGTGAGTACTTGCTTCATAACAATTGCTGTATTTAATTCTACTACTCCTGCTGATGTACCTTACATATATTTGTTATAAAGGCACTGGGACGGGTTTCATTTGAACACGCCTCGTATATATATATATATTATATAATATATATATATATATTATATATATTTATAATATATATATATATATATATATATATATATATATATATATATATATATATATATATATATATATATATATATATATATATATATATATATATATATATATATATATATATATATATATATATATATATATATATATATATATATATAAGGATCCCGTTACACGCCCAAAGAGGAATTTTTGAAATATGGTGTTAGGCCCATATTTTCTTGACCGTTGGCACATTAGGGGTGATGTGGTCAGCATCACGCCGGCCGCCTTAACCTTCCCAGAGTTGCTCTGGTTCCCATTTGGGGCTGGGTCGACCCAGGAACCGTTTATGGCCTAAAAAAATCCCACCTCATCTGGGGATCGAACCATAGACCACTGCGCTAGGAAGCTAGTGCACTAATATATATATATATATATATATATATATATATATATATATATATATATATATATATATATATATATATATATATATGGGGAAAGTCGGATGATGAGCAGTGCCCCCTGTGCCAGGGGAGGCAGACACTTGAACACGTGCTCTCAGCGTGTAAGGTGTCATTAGGGCAAGGGCGATACACTTGGCGCCATAACAAAGTGCTAAATGAGCTTGCTGCGACAATAGATCTGGCAAGAATGAAGGCGAATAGCAAAGTCCGGCCAGACACCGCAAACACATACTTTCTGAGGGCAGGAAAGTCAGCACACCCCAAACCGAATAAACCTGGTAGCAGTTTACCATCTCTTCTTGATTGTGCAAATGATTGGGAGATGGCGGTAGACCTACCTGGACGAGGGGCATATCCAGAGAGTATCCGAAAATCGCGGAGACGGCCGGATATAGTGCTTCATTCTGCAGCAACGCTTCAGGTCATACTGATTGAACTGACCGTGCCATTTGAATCCAGATTAGATGAGCAACATTCGTTCAAAGCGGCCAAGTATAGTGATCTGGCCGCGGATCTGAGACACGATGGGTTCACTGCAAGGGTCATGGCTGTTGAAGTGGGCGCAAGAGGGCTTGTGGCTGCATCAGTGTATGATCTATTGAAACTGTTGGGGCTGAGGGGACAGTCGAGAACAAGGGCCCTGAAGAGGCTTAGTGAAACTGCCGAAAAGGCATCAGGCTGGCTGTGGAACAACCGCAATGGGGAATGGAGATCGTAACAATAAACGCTGCGGTACAGAAAACACCAGGAATTTTTCTAAGTCCACAATACGCTGAGGTTTGGGGTGGACTAGTGAACGGGCTGCGACTCAGGGGCGACAAGCGGTGTATACTATAAGGGGTGTCAGTATCAATAGTCCAGTGGGGAACGCGCAGTGGCGACTCGTTGACTTCGCGCTGGTGTCTCAGTGTGTGCGACGGAACGAACGGAATAATTTGTCTTCTCTTTGTTACTTTCACAATTGCCTCCACGGCTGGCGGAGTTGTGGAATTTAAAGTTGCTGCCATAAGTGAAATGGGTTCATTTTCGATGCAAGACAACAGGAAGCTGAGACGCTTGGGAGTCATGACCCAAGTGGGCCCGCCCCCCTTAGAGTGTAAAGGAGTATATAGGGCCGAAATACTTGTCGGACGGGGGGACTTCTTCTGATGATCAGATTGCTTCCTGTTGTATCGCTCTGTAAAGAGTTTCCTATCATCATCATCATATATATATATATATATATATATATATATATATATATATATATATATATATATATATATATATATATATATATATATATATATATAATATATATATATATATATATATATATATATATATATAGACATTTATTTTTCTCTATAGAGTTACTTCTTGTAAAAGGGAATTTCGTTCGATTTACACCAGCTGGGGGCTTGAACGGGCTAAAAACCATTCCTTAATTCTTCACAAAAGGCGGCGGATCAGATATAAAAGTTAACAATTACCCTGCCAACGCCGCATTGTTCTTGACTTCTGAATTATCTTGTGAAACTACCTTGGGATAGAAGCGTCATTACCCTTCTATCTACAACTCTGCCAAGAATAATCTTGTGCGAAGGTAGACACCTTTGACGACCCATTTTAGATACTCTTGCGGTTTGGCCATTGGTGGACCACTACTGCAGAGCTAAGGGGAGGCAATCTGTGACGAAAGAGTCTTGCTCATACGTTTGCTTTCATACTGGTAATAACTGAATAAACAATGAGTGTTTCGTTTTAAAATAACATGTAACACATTTAATAATCAATTAGTTTTAACAGGTTAAAATAGATAGAATGATGGTGAATTTTAGATGAAAAATCAATTTTTGTCTTCACGGAGACTTAGGTGAGGATTTAAATTTAAAATTAAAATTTAATGTCCGTTTGCTGGTGCCTTGTACAAACACTTAGCTTATATAAGTGAGTCTTGCAGCCTTGGATTCGTCAATTCTTTTGTGATGATGACACTTGACAGTCTGATAGCTTCGTTCCTCGAACGGTCTGATAGCTTAGTACCACGATCTTTTAGACAAAATAAAAAAAACAAATGCCTCTGCTAAGTACATTTGTGGGCTGCAAATTAACAGGTGTATTGTCTCGCTGTCCACCCACCAATGTTAACCTCTCTGAATAATTATATTCTTTTGAGTATACACAGAGTAACTCAGGGAAGATGATTAGAAATCACCAATATTCTTCTGGGTATTAAACGGGAAAATATGTACTGGGACAGCGCGAAATCAACGATCTGCCTGAATTACAACACAGTACATATATCTCACAAAATGATATGATACACTTGATGCACACTTGATGTAATCATCACTCATCACGGCTCCAGTCGGAGTCTGGGGTTGTTGCTGTTTTCGCGTTTCTGATCGAATTAGCATAAAACAAACACCAGCGCTTGCTGTAGTGGTTTATGAATATCAATCAATACCCTTTAGCTCCCCAAGGAGTATAGGCCTTCAACAAACACATGCCAAAGTCTTCCTGTCCCGTGCCAACCGCTCAAGTTCTTTCCATGTTTTCCTCATCATTTTCACCTCTGTTTTCAGTTCTCTTCTCCGTGTGTTTTTTGGTCTACCTCTGCCTCTCTTTCCTTGTGGATTCCAGAACAAGGACTGCCTTGTAATGCTATCAACAGGTTTTCTCAATGTGTGTCCTATCCATCGCCAGCGTCTTCTTCTCAACTCTTGTTCCACCAGCACTTGTCTGGTTCTTGTCATCAATTCCAGATTTGTGGTTTTGTCACACCATTTCAGTCCTTCTATTTTCATCTACAAACTCCAGATCATCAAGCTGTTTAGTCAGATTCCACTGGATTCCATTTCTGTTGTGTGATGTCGATGTTTTCATAACCCAATCTATTGCTAGTAAGATAAGAAATGGAAACAAGAGGCATCTCTGTCTCACTCCCGTTCTAATCCTAAACGGTTCTGTAAGTTGTCCTTCATGAAGAACTCTGCATGTCATGTCTTCATAGATCTTCTTTATTATGTTAATGATCTTCATAGGAACTCCATAATGCCTCATCAATTTCCAAAGCGATTCTCTATCTACTAGTGTCAAATGCCTTTTCATAGTCCACGAATCCGATGTATAGCGGTGAATTCAATTCCAGACTTTGTTCAACTATTATTCTCAATGTAGCTATCTGGTCTGTACAGGATCTATTTTAACGAAAACCTGCTTGTTCATCTCTCAGTTGCTTGTCTATGGACTCTTTTAATCTCTCAAGGATGATTCTGTTTAATACTTTTCCAGGCACTGATAGTAACATTATTCCTCTATAATTTGTGCACTCTTGTAAATTTTCCTTCTTAGGCAACTTGACCAGATAACCTTCGTTCCATTCTGCTGGTATTTCCTCTTTCTCCCAGATTTTGCCAAGTAGTTTGTATAATATTGTAGAATGTGATTGTTTGACTGGCCACTACTGTAAAGTCTACTGTAGTGTACTGAGTTGATGATACCAGGCATGCTCCAGTCTACCCAGCTGTAAATGGGTAACTCACTCTAGTCCTGAGTTAGGGAAGGCAACGACAGCAAGGCAGTGTCTGCTATGGGATTACCGACAAGTAATCGTTCCCCAGGTGGTACTGGTAGTCATCATTGTAAAGGGTAGAGTATTCTTCCTGCTCGTTACACATGAGACAGGCAAGTACAACAAAGGTCAACTCAACCGACGCAGGATTGTATATGTATGGAGTGAGAGTGGAAAACACGCGAATGGTGTACTGTTCGATGTAGTTGACACTTGGTACTATCTCACTCACACTCTTAGGCAAGTCAAAGATGTTAGGAACCGCTGTTGACGTTTTTATGCTTTTAATAATGACGCACACACTTGGACAGCACAGAATACAGTCATGAGTATGTTGACATAGCAAATCATTAGGTAGCAGAATAGTAGTACAGTTCATGCAGCATTCAATATAATAAAGTCATTCAGTTTCTGGCTGTTAAGGTCAAAGGGGAGTGATACGTACTATACTGATTATACAGTGTGAATTCAGGGTTGTCGCACTTGTTAGCTGGTTTAATTGTGAGTTGTTTAAACATTTATATGTTAGAAAACAGAGTGTACAGAAAGCGTGTGATACTATTGCCGTATCCCCTAACTGACTGAACGCATCAGTGGGCATGTGTGTGTAAACATACAAAGGGGTTCACTGGAGGAACCTTTTTGGACCTTAGAGTTCGATATAGTCCGACCTTAGCATACGAAGATATACAATATAAAACTGAATCTTCTTGTACTAGACAAATAATACATATAAATTCAGACCATTAACATCTTGAACAAGATCAATCTATTTTCTGGCCCTAACAAACGAGAACTGACATGACGTCAATATTCATACGCCGAATCAAACGTATAAATCAATCATGGATTATCTCGCTTTCCCCAAGGGAAGCATTTTCGTACACAAATAAATTATTAAATAGACATATCGTATTTTTGTAATCTGTGCATTCAAAAATATGTATGCAACAGATTACCACACCCCCGGGAAAAAAATGGTACATTTTTTTTTAAAAATACATCCAGGAGCAACATACAATAGGCTCACAACGCACGAATAACAATGCGCAGATGATAAGCATTCCAAACAAATGTAGCGCCTAATATAAGGCTAAGTCGTCCTATAGTACGACAAGTGAGAATATATCTCAGGAACCAGAGAAAGTTTTTTTTCCTCTGAGTATAAATATTTCCAGAGAGGTGTCACCAACGCATACTACACTACTGGCAATGCCACAATTTCTACACTAGTTTATCCAAAAATTTCATCTTAGGTATTTTAACATCATGATTATCAAAGACGAAACAAAATGTCAAAAGATCAGCGGTGAATATACATCAATGAACCGCTACGTAGTGATACAATCAATATATATGATACATTACACATGTATACACATTTTAGTATAGAAACAATGTAGTAGAGTTAGATCTGTAAAAATATCAAGATCTGACGGTTAAGTGGAATCATGTGGGCATCTAGATAAGATATCTGCCATCACATTTTCTGATCCACGGATAGCTCGCACCGAAAAATGAAAAGGCTGAAGAGCAATCGCGTATCGCGTTGATCTCGCGCTCTTCAGATTTTTAGTCTGAATAGCAGTAAGAGCTTTCTGGTCAGTTTCCACAATGAAATGCGCGCCAAGAAGAAATCTTTGAAGTTTAAGGATTGACCAAACCATAGCCAATAACTCACGGTCTAGGACCGAGTAATTCTTCTCTGCGGCATTTAATTTTCGAGAAATATACATCACAGGATGCAGAGTTCCAGAGTACTCTTGCATTAGTGCTGCTCCAATCCCTGTGGATGAAGCGTCACTACGAAGAACAAATGTCTTATCCTTAGTAGGTAATACCAAGATAGGTGAAGTAGAAAACATAGTTTTAACCTTATCCAAAGAGGATTGACATTCTTGAGTCCAATGGACTATATTAGGAGACCCTTTCTTTAGCAAGGAAGAAAGAGGTGACATAATGGAGGACAGATTCGGAATGAATCGTCCATAAAATTGTATTAGACCTAAGAGACTTCGCACTTGCTTTTTAGTCTTAGGAATAGAAATGTTAAGTATCTTACTTGTATTATGGTCTTCTGTTTTTAGGAAACCATGACCAACACGGTGACCTAAGAAAGATATTTCGCTAAAACCAATACACGCTTTCGATGGTTTCGCTGTCAGGTTATGCTCGCGTAAGATAGACAATAGTTCATTTATCCCATTGTAGTGATTGTTCCAAGTATCACTGAAAAGACAGATGTCATCAAGATATGCAATGACATCTGAGCGATGAGATAGGATTCGCCGCATCATGCGTACGAATGTCGCAGGGGCGTTCATAAGGCCGAAAGGCATGAAATTCCATTGGAATAGACCCCTAGGTGTCGAAAAAGTAGTAAACGGCTTGGCGTGTTCGGCGAGTGGAACTTGCCAATATCCCTTAGACAAATCAAGTTTAGTGAAGAAATGAGATTTCGATAGTCTTGTAAGTAGCTCTTCTAGTAAAGGCATAGGTTCAGCATCAAATTTCGTCACTTGGTTCAATTTGCGATAATCAACGCAAAGACGTATGTTATTGTCTTTTTTCCGTACAATAACCACCGGCGAAGAATATGCTGATGTGGATGGTTCAATTATTTTTAAATCTATCATCTCATCCAACTCTTTCTCAACCTGTGCTTGAAAATGTATCGGGATAGGATACGGTCTGACTCTTATAGGATTATGGTCAGTAAGAATAATGTCATGTTCAATGACATCAGTTTGACCAGGAATGTCAGTAAGGACATCCTGAAATTGTTGTAACATAGTAGAAACTTGTTTCTGCTCTCCTAGAGATAAGTCGGGAGAAACCGTAACATCTTTCCATGATTCATTAGAATGAAGAGGAATCATCGGAAAGGGGAGATTCACATCCGAGAAACTCGTTTCCTCATCCTGTATTACTGACAGTGATGAGTAATGCCCGTGTTGGACTGGAGAATCGTCCGTTGCCTGGAAAACAGGTTGTAAATAATCCGGACGTTCATGGAATTCCGTAAGCATGTTGATATGGAAGGTTTTATGCTTCCCGTCAATATCGACGATATAGTCAACATCGGAAACTTTTGATATTACATCGTACGGACCTTTCCAAGAAATAAGAAGTCTGTTTTCCCTACAAGGTAGCAAGACAAATGCTTTGTCACCTGGACAAAGTTGTCGCAAGCATCTCTTTTTATTGGCAAATTGTCTTGCCTTCTGTTTCGCAAATTCAGAAGAAGCAGTTGCCCATTTGCATGCTTCAGTAATCTTGTGTCTAAGTGCGATGACATATTCATAAGAGGATTTTGTGTCCTGTACCATATTATCTGCAGTTATAAGATCATGAAGTAAGGACATAGGACCTCGCGGTTTCGCGCCAAAGACAAGTTCAAAGGGAGAAAATCCTGTATGTTCGTTGGCGACCTCTCTGTATGCAAAGAGAGCCGCGGGTAAAACCCTATCCCAATCCTGAGGGTGATCTTCAGTTATCTTACCTAATAGGTTTTTCAGAGTTCTATTCAGACGTTCTACCATCCCATTGGACATCGGATGATAAATACTACTCAGCGATCTCTCTATCTTAAGAGTCGACATTACTTGAGACATGGTATCCGATATGAGTTGGGTACCATGGTCTGATAATATTTCTGCTGGAAATCCCAGACGAGAAAATATTAGCCAAAGAGCATCTGCAATATCAGCAGTAGTTATGCTCTTTAGAGGGACAGCCTCTGGCCAACGTGTGCACATGTCAACACACGTCAAGATAAATTGGTGTCCCCTAGCAGACTTTATTTTAAATGGTCCAATGATATCTATCGCCATTTTTTGAAATGGTCGAATTGGAATATCTGCAGCCTGAATAGGTGCAGCATGGCGTGGACCTTTAGATTTAACCTCTTGACATACCTTACAAGATCGACAATAGATCCGTATGTCCTTGTTCACAAAAGGCCAAAATAAAGAAGCCAGAACTCTCGATTTAGTACGGGAAAAACCCATATGCCCAGCACACTGAGAATCATGAGCGTGCTGTAAGATTTTAACTCTCATATTTTTGGGCACAAGAATTTGAGAATGAATGGACTTAGCGGAATCTTGTACCATACGTACAAGTACGCCATTCTTCATCGTAATCCAAGATTTACGATTTGTATCTTTATTTGGATCACCTTTTGTTGCTAACGGGAAGAATTTTTTAAGAGTAGGATCATCTTCCTGCTGTTTCATAAATGAATCACGAGAAATTTCCAAGGGATCATCTTGGATCTGCGCATCATTATCTTCAGAAGGCGAAGATTGCAGAATGTTAAGAGCTTGAGCCCTAGTAACTACTGCATTAGCAGTTTGCATATTGTTATTTTCCCAATCAGAAATTTGTTGTAGAGTGCATTTTCTCACTCCATGAATGCAACCGATGATAAGATCAGCGATCGGATTCGGCAGAAGACATGCGTGCACATCTCCTGTAAAGAAGGGAGTAGCAATGTTGACAATGGCAGTAGAGTACTTCTCCAATGTGCCACCAAATGTTACGCATTTGATTACTTTGCCAGTGGCTCGAGAAGGATCTATGAGTGACTGCCTCACTCCAATGGTTGTGCACCCGGAATCGAACAGAATTGAGACCGGAGTACCATCTACTAGACCTCTATTGAAGACCAGAGCACCTCTTCCATCATGCGCGACTGACGCAGGAAGAGCAGGAAGAGGATGACCACAGCTTAAAGTAGAGACTGTGGTTGGATCGAATAATGTTTTGCATTGGGAGCACTGAGATGCTCTACCAAAATCAAAAGCAGAACATCCTACATTATTAGAGTCTTTTTTATCATTATTCTGACTACCGGCCTCATGTAACTCTTGTTGTGCAGAGTTAGCATGGTAATGAGATTTACCATGTCTTTTGTGTTGTGATCTACCTCGGTTATAATTGCCTCTGTAATTATTATTACCTCTGTTATAACCCCTATTTGGGTTTGAATCATAATGTTCATGATCGTAATCATCATACTCATTATAATGAGTATCCCTGTAATGTTGGTTTTGTTGTTTCCATGAAGAACTTGGGTAGTTCCTATAGTTACTCTCTTTTCGGAAATTTCTATAATTATGGGCACCCCTGTATCTAGGACTATCAGCCCGATTCCAGTTCTTCAAAGAAGAACCTTGATTTGAGTGGTTACTGGCCACCACTGTAGAATGTGATTGTTTGACTGGCCACTACTGTAAAGTCCACTGTAGTGTACTGAGTTGATGATACCAGGCATGCTCCAGTCTACCCAGCTGTAAATGGGTAACTCACTCTAGTCCTGAGTTAGGGAAGGCAAAGACAGCAAGGCAGTGTCTGCTATGGGATTACCGACAAGTAATCGTTCCCCAGGTGGTACTGGTAGTCATCATTGTAAAGGGTAGAGTATTCTTCCTGCTCGTTACACATGAGACAGGCAAGTACAACAAAGGTCAACTCAACCGACGCAGGATTGTATATGTATGGAGTGAGAGTGGAAAACACGCGAATGGTGTACTGTTCGATGTAGTTGACACTTGGTACTATCTCACTCACACTCTTAGGCAAGTCAAAGATGTTAGGAACCGCTGTTGACGTTTTTATGCTTTTAATAATGACGCACACACTTGGACAGCACAGAATACAGTCATGAGTATGTTGACATAGCAAATCATTAGGTAGCAGAATAGTAGTACAGTTCATGCAGCATTCAATATAATAAAGTCATTCAGTTTCTGGCGTACTATTGCCGTATCCCCTAACTGACTGAACGCATCAGTGGGCATGTGTGTGTAAACATACAAAGGGGTTCACTGGAGGAACCTTTTCCTTGGCTAAGTTCTCCAGCTGTATATGTCAAATATTTAAATAACAAAGTTAAACCACAGTAGGGGTTTTCATCTTAATGAGATCTCCGTGCCACTGTCTGAATAGTAAGATTCATGATCCGTTCTTTGGACAGTGATCCATAATGATGACAGGAATACAAAATGGCCTCCTTCCCTGAGTTTTCGCTCACTCGCCCAGCAGAAGGATAATCATAAGCCAGAGTTCATTCATAACTAGAATATATAGGATTTCCTATAGTTTCCATACAGTCCCTTAGTCAGAAGGTTGCTTCATAAAGACATAAGCGCTGATGGAACCTGTCATCTTCATCAATCTATATTAAAGCGACCAACGATGCTCGAAAATACGATGTTTCATCTAGGTCTAACCATAAGGAGATCATGAAAGGAAAAAATGGGTCTGGCTTTACCTGGAGTCCGAATTCAAACATAATGAAATACATGAAAAGAGTCTCTGACATCACACACTTGCAGAGACATTCCTTCCTTATGGAAAAATCATCCATAACTCACTTTAAACCTTTAACAGGACCAGCCCTTACAAAATACACAACCGGCCATTACGACCGTCTTCTTCGGAACTCACTACCACTCTCTAGGACAACGGATACCTCCGCCAGAGTTCGATATAGTCCGACCTTAGCATACGAAGATATACAATATAAAACTGAATCTTCTTGTACTAGACAAATAATACATATAAATTCAGGCCATTAACATCTTGAACAAGATCAATCTATTTTCTGGCCCTAACAAACGAGAACTGACATGACGTCAATATTCATACGCCGAATCAAACGTATAAATCAATCATGGATTATCTCGCTTTCCCCAAGGGAAGCATTTTCGTACACAAATAAATTATTAAATAGACATATCGTATTTTTGTAATCTGTGCATTCAAAAATATGTATGCAACAGATTACCACACCCCCGGGAAAAAAAAGGTACATTTTTTTTTTAAATACATCCACGAGCAACATACAATAGGCTCACAACGCACGAATAACAATGCGCAGATGATAAGCATTCCAAACAAATGTAACGCCTAATATAAGGCTAAGTCGTCCTATAGTACGACAAGTGAGAATATATCTCAGGAACCAGAGAAAGTTTTTTTTCCTCTGAGTATAAATATTTCCAGAGAGGTGTCACCAACGCATACTACACTACTGGCAATGCCACAATTTCTACACTAGTTTATCCAAAAATTTCATCTTAGGTATTTTAACATCATGATTATCAAAGACGAAACAAAATGTCAAAAGATCAGCGGTGAATATACATCAATGAACCGCTACGTAGTGATACAATCAATATATATGATACATTACACATGTATACACATTTTAGTATAGAAACAATGTAGTAGAGTTAGATCTGTAAAAATATCAAGATCTGACGGTTAAGTGGAATCATGTGGGCATCTAGATAAGATATCTGCCATCACATTTTCTGATCTACGGATAGCTCGCACCGAAAAATGAAAAGGCTGAAGAGCAATCGCGTATCGCGTTGATCTCACGCTCTTCAGATTTTTAGTCTGAATAGCAGTAAGAGCTTTCTGGTCAGTTTCCACAATGAAATGCGCGCCAAGAAGAAATCTTTGAAGTTTAAGGATTGACCAAACCATAGCCAATAACTCACGGTCTAGGACCGAGTAATTCTTCTCTGCGGCATTTAATTTTCGAGAAATATACATCACAGGATGCAGAGTTCCAGAGTACTCTTGCATTAGTGCTGCTCCAATCCCTGTGGATGAAGCGTCACTACGAAGAACAAATGTCTTATCCTTAGTAGGTAATACCAAGATAGGTGAAGTAGAAAACATAGTTTTAACCTTATCCAAAGAGGATTGACATTCTTGAGTCCAATGGACTATATTAGGAGACCCTTTCTTTAGCAAGGAAGAAAGAGGTGACATAATGGAGGACAGATTCGGAATGAATCGTCCATAAAATTGTATTAGACCTAAGAGACTTCGCACTTGCTTTTTAGTCTTAGGAATAGAAATGTTAAGTATCTTACTTGTATTATGGTCTTCTGTTTTTAGGAAACCATGACCAACACGGTGACCTAAGAAAGATATTTCGCTAAAACCAATACACGCTTTCGATGGTTTCGCTGTCAGGTTATGCTCGCGTAAGATAGACAATAGTTCATTTATCCCATTGTAGTGATTGTTCCAAGTATCACTGAAAAGACAGATGTCATCAAGATATGCAATGACATCTGAGCGATGAGATAGGATTCGCCGCATCATGCGTACGAATGTCGCAGGGGCGTTCATAAGGCCGAAAGGCATGAAATTCCATTGGAATAGACCCCTAGGTGTCGAAAAAGTAGTAAACGGCTTGGCGTGTTCGGCGAGTGGAACTTGCCAATATCCCTTAGACAAATCAAGTTTAGTGAAGAAATGAGATTTCGATAGTCTTGTAAGTAGCTCTTCTAGTAAAGGCATAGGTTCAGCATCAAATTTCGTCACTTGGTTCAATTTGCGATAATCAACGCAAAGACGTATGTTATTGTCTTTTTTCCGTACAATAACCACCGGCGAAGAATATGCTGATGTGGATGGTTCAATTATTTTTAAATCTATCATCTCATCCAACTCTTTCTCAACCTGTGCTTGAAAATGTATCGGGATAGGATACGGTCTGACTCTTATAGGATTATGGTCAGTAAGAATAATGTCATGTTCAATGACATCAGTTTGACCAGGAATGTCAGTAAGGACATCCTGAAATTGTTGTAACATAGTAGAAACTTGTTTCTGCTCTCCTAGAGATAAGTCGGGAGAAACCGTAACATCTTTCCATGATTCATTAGAATGAAGAGGAATCATCGGAAAGGGGAGATTCACATCCGAGAAACTCGTTTCCTCATCCTGTATTACTGACAGTGATGAGTAATGCCCGTGTTGGACTGGAGAATCGTCCGTTGCCTGGAAAACAGGTTGTAAATAATCCGGACGTTCATGGAATTCCGTAAGCATGTTGATATGGAAGGTTTTATGCTTCCCGTCAATATCGACGATATAGTCAACATCGGAAACTTTTGATATTACATCGTACGGACCTTTCCAAGAAATAAGAAGTCTGTTTTCCCTACAAGGTAGCAAGACAAATGCTTTGTCACCTGGACAAAGTTGTCGCAAGCATCTCTTTTTATTGGCAAATTGTCTTGCCTTCTGTTTCGCAAATTCAGAAGAAGCAGTTGCCCATTTGCATGCTTCAATAATCTTGTGTCTAAGTGCGATGACATATTCATAAGAGGATTTTGTGTCCTCTACCATATTATCTGCAGTTATAAGATCATGAAGTAAGGACATAGGACCTCGCGGTTTCGCGCCAAAGACAAGTTCAAAGGGAGAAAATCCTGTATGTTCGTTGGCGACCTCTCTGTATGCAAAGAGAGCCGCGGGTAAAACCCTATCCCAATCCTGAGGGTGATCTTCAGTTATCTTACCTAATAGGTTTTTCAGAGTTCTATTCAGACGTTCTACCATCCCATTGGACATCGGATGATAAATACTACTCAGCGATCTCTCTATCTTAAGAGTCGACATTACTTGAGACATGGTATCCGATATGAGTTGGGTACCATGGTCTGATAATATTTCTGCTGGAAATCCCAGACGAGAAAATATTAGCCAAAGAGCATCTGCAATATCAGCAGTAGTTATGCTCTTTAGAGGGACAGCCTCTGGCCAACGTGTGCACATGTCAACACACGTCAAGATAAATTGGTGTCCCCTAGCAGACTTTATTTTAAATGGTCCAATGATATCTATCGCTATTTTTTGAAATGGTCGAATTGGAATATCTGCAGCCTGAATAGGTGCAGCATGGCGTGGACCTTTAGATTTAACCTCTTGACATACCTTACAAGATCGACAATAGATCCGTATGTCCTTGTTCACAAAAGGCCAAAATAAAGAAGCCAGAACTCTCGATTTAGTACGGGAAAAACCCATATGCCCAGCACACTGAGAATCATGAGCGTGCTGTAAGATTTTAACTCTCATATTTTTGGGCACAAGAATTTGAGAATGAATGGACTTAGCGGAATCTTGTACCATACGTACAAGTACGCCATTCTTCATCGTAATCCAAGATTTACGATTTGTATCTTTATTTGGATCACCTTTTGTTGCTAACGGGAAGAATTTTTTAAGAGTAGGATCATCTTCCTGCTGTTTCATAAATGAATCACGAGAAATTTCCAAGGGATCATCTTGGATCTGCGCATCATTATCTTCAGAAGGCGAAGATTGCAGAATGTTAAGAGCTTGAGCCCTAGTAACTACTGCATTAGCAGTTTGCATATTGTTATTTTCCCAATCAGAAATTTGTTGTAGAGTGCATTTTCTCACTCCATGAATGCAACCGATGATAAGATCAGCGATCGGATTCGGCAGAAGACATGCGTGCACATCTCCTGTAAAGAAGGGAGTAGCAATGTTGACAATGGCAGTAGAGTACTTCTCCAATGTGCCACCAAATGTTACGCATTTGATTACTTTGCCAGTGGCTCGAGAAGGATCTATGAGTGACTGCCTCACTCCAATGGTTGTGCACCCGGAATCGAACAGAATTGAGACCGGAGTACCATCTACTAGACCTCTATTGAAGACCAGAGCACCTCTTCCATCATGCGCGACTGACGCAGGAAGAGCAGGAAGAGGATGACCACAGCTTTTAAAGT